>JAQQXO010000145.1:55000-57118 GCA_029852735.1 Persea americana | reverse complement strand
CCTAGTGTTTCATTGCTAAGTATAGTTATGGTTTTTTCGTCCGATCTGTCTATTCAACAGATAAATGGCAGTTCTATCTATCAACATCTATGGTCTTGGACCATCAATACTGATTTTTCCTTAGAGTTCGGCTACTTGATCGATCCACTTACTTCTATTATGTCAATACTAATCACTACGGTTGGAATCATGGTTCTTATTTATAGTGACAATTATATGTCTCATGATCAAGGATATTTGAGATTTTTTGCTTATATGAGTTTTTCCAATACTTCCATGTTGGGATTAGTTACTAGTTCCAATTTGATACAAATTCATCTTTTTTGGGAACTAGTGGGAATGTGTTCGTATTTATTAATAGGTTTTTGGTTCACACGACCGGCTGCCGCAAATGCTTGTCAAAAAGCGTTTGTAACTAATCGTGTAGGGGATTTGGGGTTATTATTAGGAATCTTAGGTTTTTATTGGATAACAGGGAGTTTCGAATTTCGAGATTTGTTCGAAATCTTCAATAACCTGATCCGTAATAATGGGGTCAACTCTTTATTTGCTACTTTGTGTGCCTCCCTATTATTCGTCGGTGCAGTTGCTAAATCCGCACAATTTCCCCTTCATGTATGGTTACCTGATGCCATGGAGGGGCCTACTCCTATTTCGGCTCTTATCCATGCTGCTACTATGGTAGCAGCAGGCATTTTTCTTGTCGCTCGATTTCTTCCGCTTTTCACAGTCATACCTTACATAATGAATCTCATTTCTTTGATAGGTGTAATAACGGTACTATTAGGAGCTACTTTAGCTCTTGCTCAAAGAGACATTAAGAGAAGTTTAGCCTATTCTACAATGTCTCAATTGGGTTATATTATGTTAGCCCCAGGGATAGGCTCTTATCGGGCTGCTTTATTCCATTTGATCACTCATGCCTATTCGAAAGCATTATTGTTTTTAGGATCCGGATCAATTATTCATTCAATGGAACCCATTGTTGGATATTCTCCAGATAAAAGTCAGAACATGGTTCTTATGGGTGGTTTAACAAAATATGTGCCAATTACAAAAAATACTTTTTTATTAGGTACACTTTCTATTTGTGGAATTCCACCTCTTGCTTGTTTTTGGTCTAAAGATGAAATTCTTAATGATAGTTGGTTGTATTCACCTATTTTCGCGATAATAGCTTGTTTCTCGGCGGGGTTAACTGCATTTTATATGTTTCGGATGTATTTACTTACTTTTGATGGTCATTTACATGCTCATTTTCAAAATTACAGTGGCACTCAAAATAGCTCGTTCTATTCAATATCTATATGGGGGAAAGAAGGAACCAAACCAGTTAACAGAAATTTGTTTTTATCAACAATGAATAATAATGAAAAGGTTTCCTTTTTTTCGAAGAAGATATACAACGGAAATGTAAGAAATCTGATGCGTTCCTGTAGGATTTATTTTGAAAATAAAGACACTTCAACGTATCCCCATGAATCAGACAATACTATGCTTTTGCCTCTACTTTTATTGGTCCTATTTACTTTGTTCGTTGGATCCGTAGGAATTCCTTTCGATCAAGGAGTAATGGATTTTGATATATTATCGAAATGGTTAACTCCATCAATAAACCTTTTACATAAAAATTCGAACTATTCTGTGGATTGGTATGAATTTGTGACAAATGCAGTTTATTCAGTCAGTATAGCCTGTTTTGGAATATTCATAGCGTCTATTTTATATGGGTCTGTTAATTCATCTTTTCAGAATTTGGACTTAATCAATTCATTTGTTAAAAAAACAGGCTCTAATAAAATTTTATTGGACCGAATAATAAATGTGATATACAATTGGTCATATAATCGTGGTTACATAGATGTTTTTTATGCAACATGCTTAACTACAAGTATAAGAGGATTAGCTGAAGTAACTCATTTTTTAGATAGACGGGTAATTGACGGAATTACCAATGGTGTTGGTGTTGCAAGTTTCTTTGTAGGAGAAGGGATCAAATATGTGGGGGGAGGGCGAATCTCTTCTTATCTCTTTGTATATTTATCATATGTATCCGGCTTTTTATTAATTTACTATATCTATATCTATTCTTTTTGAATAGAATAAGAAGTGACTAGA
>JAQQXO010000145.1:10000-32500 GCA_029852735.1 Persea americana | reverse complement strand
CTTACTAATGGGATGCCCTGATACATTACAAAATTTTGCTTTAGCCAATGATCCAATCAGAGGAATAATTGGGACTACGGTCTCGAATTTCTTAATAGCAGTATCTATTCGAAACGAATTCTCTAGCATTTGACTCCTTATCACCGAAGAGTTTAGTCGTACACTTGAAAGATAGCCCAGAAAATAAAAGGGATGATTATATAATTGCTTTATATGGATCCTGGCCGGTTGAGACCACAAGTCAAAATGACATTGCCAAAAGTTGACAAGGTGAGATTTCCATTTCTTTATCAGAAGATGAGCCCCCCTTGAAGCCAGAATCGATTTTCCTTGATATCTGACATAATGCATAAAAGGGTCTTTGAACAACCCTAGGGTTTTCTGAAAATCGTTACAAAGCACTACTACAAGATATTCTATTTTTGCATAGAAATGTGTTCGCTCAAGAAAGGATCCAAAAGATTTTGATCGTAAATGAAAGGGTTGTTTACGGAGAAAAATGAATATGAATTCACATTCATATACATGAGAATTAGAGAGGAACAAGAAGAATCTTTGATTCTCTTTTGAAAAAAGGGAAATGGAATTTTTTGAAGTAATGAGACTATTTGAATTCCAATACTCGTAGAGAGAGAGTCGCAATAAATGCAACGAAGGAGTATCTTGTATCCAAGAGTGAAGGGTTTGAACCAAGATTTCCAGATGGATGGGGTGGGGTATTAGTATATCTGACACATGATTTAAATGTGATAACTTGTCCTCGAAAAAGGGAAATATTGAATGAATAGATCGTAAATTATGAGATTTTGCTATTTCTTTTTCTTCTAGGGAAGATACCAATCGCAGCGAGAATGGAATTTCCACAACGACTGCAAAACCCTCCGATATCATTTGAGAATCAAAATGATTGTTGTGCCCAACGAATCGATTTTGATTAGAATCATTAACCGAAATAATCAAACGATTCTGTTGATGCATTCGAGTAATTAAACGTTTCACAATTAGTGAACTGGATTTATTGTCATGATCTAAATTTTTCCACCGGTTCATAAAGAATCGATCCATTTAAAGCATGACCATGAGCAAGCGCGTAGATATATTCCTGAAATAGAAAGGGATATAGGAAGTATTGTTGCCGAAATCCATCCATTTCTAAATATCCTTGTAGTTCCTCCATTTCCATTTGAAATTACACTTGAACCAAATGGGCGATTTCTTGAGTTATCAAATAATACATAGTACGATACGGTCAGAACAAGGTATATAGTAAGAAAAGAATAGATACCCCGGAGCCAGAAAGGACAATCAACGGATCCTATTTCCATCCAATTTATTTATGTTCGTTATAGTTACAAGAGATGGTTAAAAATCCTTTATTTTTACAACCCGATCACTCTTTTGACTTTGGAATAATGAATTTTGATCAGTATACCGTTTCTTCTACACATTCGTCTCCACTACATAATAGAGAACATAATAGAGAATAGTTAGGATTCATGAAAAAAAAGGAATTGATGATCCACTCACAAGAGAACCCTTTCCCACATCAGGCACTAATATATTTTTAACGTCTAATTAGATCGGGTAATCATTCGAATTAAGAACAAACAGAAGCTCGTTGCTTTTGGTTTCCCTATAATTGGAGCTATAGGGCTCTATCCATTTATTCACTCGACCCAACTTGAATTGATTTGACCCCTTTCCAAGAAAAGAATCAAAACAAGATTTTGTATCGATCCGTTAAGGATGAAGTATTCTAAGAGTTCTCCATTGATACGACATGCTGTTTTTTCCTTTCATTCCCTTTCAGGATCAGTCGTGGTCTTACAAACTCTACCAATGGTATGGACGAATCCGTTGCTTCATCAAAATGTGTAAAAGACCATAGCCGCACTTAAAAGCCGAGTACTCTACCGTTGAGTTAGCAACCCATATAAATAGGGTGTGTAGATACGATCGGAATAAAAAATAAATAAAGAGATTCGATTGCCCGACCTCGTCAAAACATTGAACTAGCAACAGATCAAAAAGAAAGATTTGATGATCAATTGTGAACATAAAAATGAACAGAGATCAGATGAAAATACAACAGATTCTGGGATAAATTATAGAGAAAATCTAAATAGATGTAAAAATTTATAGACTACCCATACTCTATTTTTTTTTTTTCATTATATTAACTAAGATACTTCTTGTGTCACAACGAAATTGACGAACCCATCATTTGAGTGAAATAAAGAAACAAACTTATGAAATGTGGATAAATAGTATTTATCCACGATCGAATTATATTTGTTCGATACACCATTGTCAATATGAATTGAATGTTGAGAAAACCAATTCAATAAATAAAACAAGGACTTGTGTTGGAGTGACACTACAACATAGATAAGGGATGAAGTATGAGTGGGGAAATAAATAAGGAATTCCGGTAGGAAAAAAATGTCGGGTTTATTCAATATTTATTCAATAGAGGTACAATAAGCAAGATTGACCTTTTGTTTGTTGGTGGAGTCCCAACGAAAACCATCTGATTGATGGTAATCCCATAATTTCCCAGTTATTTCATCTATTCACTCAATCTTTTTTCTATCTGTCTCATATCAAGAGAAGATCTTTTTTTTTTATAGTTCTATGATACGGGGTCATGTGAGAGCAACAATGAATAGAGAATAGAGAAAAAAAATAAGGAATGGTGGAGAAACAATTAGACAAAGCTAGATACTGGGCACCCCCCCCTTTTTTTTTATTTCATTAATTTCATTTGATTAATTCGAAATTCCTTAAATACCTCCGCCTTCTTTGAAATATCATGAACAGTTCCTGTAGGTTGAGCGCCTTTTTCAAGGAAATATAGAATAGCGGAAACATTTGAATAAGTTTGGTTCTTTATCGGATCGTAAAAACCCACTTTACGAAGATCTCTTCCCTCTCTTCGGGATCGAACATCAATTGCAACGATTCGATAGATGACTCATTGGGATAGACATAAATGAACAACCCCCCCTAGAAACGTATAAGAGGTTTTCTCCTCGTACGGCTCGAAAAAGAATGATTCGAATTTATGTATTGTAGTGGCAAATAGATCCACAAAATCATCAATTAGACTATGATTTGAGTCATTTTTTTTTGTTCTTCCTTCCTGAAAAAAAAAAAAAAAAAAAGAAATCTCATTCGTACTCATAACTCAAGTTGGGTCATTCTCAAAGAGCTCGAAGGGAAATCCTTAGACATTTATTGAGCCGTCTCTAACCTCTTTTGTTTGTCTCGCCTAGAATCGATTTTATTTCTTCCCCATTCTGATCTAGTTGTTGAGACAATTGAAAACGGTGTTTCCTTGTTCCGGTATCCTTTATTTTATCTTTGCTTTGAATCCTTGGGTTTAGACATTACTTCGGTGATCCTTAATTGTTTCAAAAGGGTAGCAACATACCTTTTGTTATTTCGTTCTATGGAAACGATTGATTCCCCTGTGATACACTTTTGATCGGAATTGGTAAAACTATTTCGACAAATTCATTTTACTTTTTTTTTTTTACTTGTTCGAACTTGATCCTTTCAATTTCTATACCGAAGATATACTTACGAAGTTGTTCCAACTTATTGATTGGCATTAACCCTAGATCCTTCTCTCTGCTAAATGAACCAATTCTTTATGCTCGAGCTCCATCATGTGCTATATTATAATTATATTATTTTATTACAACCCCAAAATTGGGGTCCTAGTGGAATAGAACAAACTATGTCGAGCCGAGAGCATCTTCTTTGATATATAA
This sequence comes from Persea americana, assembly GCA_029852735.1. NCBI lineage: Eukaryota > Viridiplantae > Streptophyta > Magnoliopsida > Laurales > Lauraceae > Persea > Persea americana. Next base: position 28,724 of record JAQQXO010000145.1, on the reverse strand, counting down.
AATGGTGGGTACAAGAATCCACAGCCGATAATGTCCTTCAAGTCGCACGTTGCTTTCTACCACATCGTTTCAAACGAAGTTTTACCATAACATTCCTCTAATTTTGGACCGGTATGGAATTGATTCAATATGGAATCATGAATAGTCATTGGCTCAATCGGTATATAGTATATGAAGTCCTCCATACTTTCATTTTCATAGATGGATCTGGAGAAGTCTCAGCAAGAATATAATTATACCCCATATTTTATTAGAAGAATGAAACACATTTATAAAAAACACGAAGAAATGCGTTGCTTAACACTTCTTTACATCTTCAACAGATTGTTAGGGATGATGAATCATGAAAGATCCAATTCTTTCTCAAACAACTAAAACTAAAGAAGGGTCTTTAATTAGATTACCGATACCGGAACAGAATGAGTCATTAACCAAATAAGCTATTCCAATGACCGGGAAAGATCGCAAGTGACTCGATAGGATAGATTCACCAATGTCACACTTCTTCGAGTAGAAAGAATTTATAAGGAATCATAAAAAACAATTTCAAGAATTTCCTACTTCGACATCATTACTGGAAATAAGTTTTCCAGTAAAGACTGAATTGAATCTCTAAATCCATCAACAAGTCGGTACAACGAGGATCTAAAAATGTTTAGCAGATATCTGATTAATTAAATCAGACGCGAATTTGATCATCATAAGAGACCTCTATGTTTCCTTTCCGATTGAATCATCAATAATTTAAACCAGATAAATGGGTCAAGAAACAAATCCAATTGTTTTGTTTTCTTGGGGATGGATAGAAGGGGCTCATGAAAGAAAAAATGAAGGTCGGTATTCTTTCAGGTATTCTTTCATCTGATTGATAAAATCAGAATCGTAGGAGTCTGATTTTATCGTATTCATCAGATACACCAAACAAGTGTTACCGGGGGTAATCGTGGGTATTTAAGGGATCGCAGATCTTTTTCGCCAAAACTGAAACACCGGTGTCACTGATCACTGAAATAGAACAATAACAATACATATAGGCATGGTTCATTTTCTACAGATTTTTCCTTACTTCAGATTCAGGAATCTTTCCATAAAGTAAAGTGAATGTATGAATCTCCCCCCTCCCCCAATTGATCGCTACATTGATTTCCAATTATTCATTGGAGCCAAATCAAATACAAAATAAAAGAAATTAGGTCCAAAGAAAATAATCTGTTCCGTATTGAATTTTCTTGTTTGTTAATAAGATCCGGATGACAAGGGTCTTAAAATTGATACCTTCCTTTCCTTTGCGGATTAACTCATATCGACACGAATTCCATGGGGATCATGAATCATATCCAAAGCCAATTTAAAAGGATCTTCTTATGGGATGCTATCCTGTCTTGTATAAGTACAAAGCAAAATGGGTTCATATCAATTCGTTGTTACTATTTTGTTTGATTTTGTCCCACCCCAGTCTCAGGAGCTTTAATTCCAGCGATGGAATTAATACCAAGAACCCCCCCGTTTTTTAGGATTCAGGATCCACATAGAATTAGTCATTTTGTCTACCCTATCTTTATTTATATTTACTTTAGGGAAGGTAGAGACTTCTCTTTTATTTCGCATTTCGACTCAGAATGCATCATGTGAGAATCCAAATATCATAGATATGGGGCATAAAGTTTATCCAAATGACTAACTAACCTTCAATATGAATATGGGCGAGGGGGCGAACATACGCTGAATGGCCCACCCAGTTTTTTTTTTTGAATTTCACTTTGATCTTTGTTCCCATCCTACCTATATCAAAAAAGATATTTATTTCCATCCACATGTCATTGATACTCGATCCGTTTGTTTGTGAGAAACAAAATCGAAAGGGAAGATATGATTCTATAGAAGAATCATTAGAAATCACAAAGAAAGATTGGATCACATTGTATCCAACATTACACCCTTAAACAGAAGATTCTTAAAAAGAACAATCTTTGTTATGATAGAATTGGTCTGGGACGGAAGGATTCGAACCTCCGAGTAACGGGACCAAAACCCGTTGCCTTACCACTTGGCCACGCCCCATTTTTATTTCTATTCGACACCGATAAACACTAATATCGGTATTGGTTGTTCGTCAATTCCAGCCCCAATATCTATTGAATTGGTTGTTGCTATGATTCTACACATGTAGATGTAGAATCAAAATGAATTTATTGATCATTACATATAATTCAATTAAGATATTGTATGTAAGGTATGATTCCTTCTATTCTCATTTGAGAATTGAAGGATTTTTGATTGAGGGAGTTCAAAGAAAAAGAAAGATTTTGCGGCCTACTTTCCCTTCTTTCTTCATTTTCCCCTTATATCAATAACCCAATAATAATGAAATTTTCTCCAAGAACAAAATGTTTGTTATGCTTAATATCTTTAGTTTGATCTGTCTTAATTCTGCCCTTCATTCGAGTAGCTTTTTCTTCGCCAAATTGCCCGAAGCTTATGCTTTTTTCAATCCAATCGTAGATGTTATGCCAGTCATACCTGTGCTCTTTTTTCTCTTAGCCCTTGTTTGGCAAGCTGCTGTAAGTTTTCGATGAGATCTTTAATACTGTCTTAGAAACATTCATGATTTATTCGATAAAAAAAAATTCTATTCTTAAGAATTGATAAGATCAGATAATGAACCCTCGACTCAAACATGGAAATTCTTTTGGATAACCGAGATGAATCGGAATCACCTCATTTCTTCATTCCTTCTGGGGGTCGAAGACCCTATGTATGGTCCCTACAATACCTAATTGTAGGTATGAGAGATCATTTTGTTAACGAAAGAATCAGAATCTTATTACAAATTCATTCCTGCAAATTCCTTATGTTTTCTAGAAACCGCTTCTTTTCTTGGTGTCAAAACGGAATATGTGGTACAAAAATGGAGAATCTATTCCCCTATTTCCCCCAAAATGATCTTGGAGATTGTGTAATGCTTACTCTCAAACTCTTCGTTTACACAGTAGTGATATTCTTTGTTTCTCTCTTCATCTTCGGATTCCTATCTAATGATCCAGGACGTAATCCTGGACGTGATGAATAAAAAAAATCAGGGGTTTTTCCTTGCTCGATTTCTTAATTTTCTTAGGATTTTCTTTCTCCATTCCATACATTTAACTATGAGAAAGGGGGTTAGAGATTTTTTCGAATTCGAAAGGGAAATATCAAGTGATCAGAAGAAACGGAGAGAGGGGGATTCGAACCCCCGGTACAAATAATTCGTACAACGGATTAGCAATCCGCCGCTTTAGTCCACTCAGCCATCTCTCCCAATTTTAAAAGGATAATTCATATGTAAAAGTTTTTCCTTATCTTTCTTTATTCTATAAATATAGACGAATTTGATCAATCATCAATTCCCTTTAGATAATGATTCGAAACAGATATCTCCAATAGAAAGAGTCCCTCTTTGATTTCGTCCGAAAAGTTCTTTCTTTTATTCCCCCGGCCTGGCCAGTACCTAGCCAGGCCATTCCTTGTTCCAATGAATCATAGATCAAATGATTTATTTGATTTGAAAACGAAAATGCTTGTTATTGAAGCAGCAACAAGGCTATTTCCATTCCTATGATAGGAGTGTCATTTCTTATTATGTTTTTCCTTTTCTCGATTTACTTAAATGGAATAAAAAAAACATATTTTTTTCTATTATAATAGAACTCATATATTTCTTCAAAGAACATGTTTGAACCTGAACCCTTGAGTCCACAACCAAAACAATAGGATTTTTCACTCGATCCAATCGACCCGAATTCATAAGATTTGGCAGTTGAATGAATAGGAAAAGGAGTAGCTTCGAAAAAGAAAAATGGAGCTCTGGATTCTTGTACAACTCAACTCATTTTTATGTTCCGACTTCAATGGCTCTTTCGGGCCGGGACTATCAGTAACGGCTCCCCGATAAAAGCTTGTTATTGAAATGAACCTCCTTCTCCTATTTTATCAAGTCTCCCCGTCAGAGCACAACATGTCAGCACCCCAATTTTCATGATTCTGATCCTATCTTGATTACGTTTCACGCCCTTGTTCGACAAATGGCCCGCCCGTATACAATAATTATATTGTAGCGGGTATAGTTTAGTGGTAAAAGCGTGATTCGTTCTATTAACAAGTGAAATAGATAAGGGATCTTTCGTTTGATTCCTATTCTGATCAAAAACTTTATTTATTAAAAGGGCATTAATCCCTTACCTCTCAATGCCACATTTGAGGAAGAATATACATTCTCGTGATTTGTATCCAAAAGTCAAGTCAATTAGAAATTGACTAACAAAATTGGATTATGGAATTGCGAAGCATAATTTTTTTTTTAAGTTGGATCAACCATTCCAATTGAATGAGTATAAGTAAGGGATCCATGTATGAAGATACAAAAGTCTATTTCTAATCGTAACTAGATCTTTCATTTTTTTTTAGGGGGAGATTGAAGCCAAATAGCTATTAAACGATGACTTTGGTTTACTAGAGCCATCGACATATTGTTTCAGCTCGGTGGAACAAAAAAATTCTTTTCTTCAGGATTCTTGCAAGTACAAATAGGGAACGAAGTAACTAGAAAGATTTGTGAGAATCCTCCCCTTTCTAGAGGGATCATCTAAAAAGCAAGTCATTTGGGGTGCATTCAGACGAAAAGGCTGACATAGATGTTATGGGCCAAATGGATTTCTTTGAATTCAGATTTGCTATGACTCCCTTTTCCCATACATCGTAAATTTTTTCTTTTTTTTTTTTAGTTTTTTTTATGTCTTAGATTTGGGAATCCCATAAAGGAGCCGAATGAAACCAAAATTTCATGTTCGGTTTTGAATTAGAGACGTTAAAAATGATGAATCGACGTCTACTATAACCCCTAGCCTTCCAAGCTAACGATGCGGGTTCGATTCCCGCTATCCGCTTCATATTAATTATTATAATACATGCTTTTGATATGTCCCTAAAATATTTCTTTCACATACAATCCTATTCTTTTTTTTATAGGAGATAGGAAAGTCAGAATGTGAAAGAAATCGGAATGAAAAGCGTCCATTGTCTAATGGATAGGACAGAGGTCTTCTAAACCTTTGGTATAGGTTCAAATCCTATTGGACGCAATTTATTTCCATCTATTTTTGTAGATTGCTATGTCAAGAAACATATTTTGAATGATTCGAATCGGGGCCATTTCTCAACGATTCGTCTTGTACTTAAGAGTGATCAATTTCTTTATTTTTGTTCCTGAAGTAGAAACAGTTCTATCTGTTCCGGAATAGCTTCCTTCAAAAGGGCTTCCGCTTGCGCGGTAAATGTCTTGGTAGAAGATATGATTTCTTGGACCTGAGGTTTATTTGTTTTTAAGTAGGTACGTAACTGAACGAGAAATTTCTTTACCTGTCCAATTTCTAACGGATCAAGATACCCATTCGCTCCAGTATAAATAGTAACTATCTGTTCTTCCACCGTGAGAGGGGCTGCTTGGGATTGTTTGAGCAACTCGCGCAATCGTTGACCTCTTGCCAATTGATTCTGAGTGGCTTTATCGAGATCAGAAGCGAATTGTGCAAAGGCTTCTAACTCTGCGAATTGAGCCAGTTCCAGTTTCGATTTGCCGGCTACTTGTTTCATGGCTTTAATTTGAGCTGCAGATCCTACTCTCGAGACAGAAATACCCACATTAATGGCAGGACGGATTCCGGCATTGAATAGATCAGCGGATAAGAATATTTGTCCATCTGTAATGGAAATCACATTAGTAGGGATATAAGCCGAAACGTCCCCAGATTGAGTCTCAACTATTGGTAAAGCGGTCATACTTCCTTCACCTAAACGAGAACTTGATTTAGCGGCTCTTTCCAAAAGGCGTGAATGCAAATAAAAAACATCTCCTGGATAAGCTTCGCGACCGGGCGGTCTTCTTAATAGAAGAGACATTTGACGATAAGCTTGTGCTTGTTTGGAGAGATCATCATAAATTATTGAAGTATGTCGTTCACGGTACATAAAATATTCAGCCAGAGCCGCTCCTGTATAAGGAGCGAGGTATTGTAATGTAGCAGGTGAATCCGCCGTTTCGGCTACCACAATAGTGTATTCCATTGCGCCTCGTTCCTGGAAAGTGGTCACTACCTGGGCCACGGAGGATGCTTTTTGACCAATAGCTACATAAACACATATTACATTTTGCCCCTTTTGGTTGAGAATAGTATCTGTGGCTACTGCTGTTTTTCCGGTCTGTCTGTCCCCAATAATTAATTCTCGCTGACCGCGTCCTATAGGGATCATCGAATCAATAGCAATAAGTCCCGTTTGAAGAGGCTCATATACGGAACGTCTCGAAATAATACCTGGAGCAGGAGATTCGATTAACCGAGATTCAGAAGCTGAAATTTCACCTCTCCCATCAATGGGTTTAGCCAGAGCATTTATAACACGACCCAAATAAGCCTCACTAACGGGTATCTGAGCAATTCTTCCTGTTGCTTTTACAGAACTTCCCTCTTGTATCATCAAACCGTCACCCATTAATACAACGCCAACATTATTTGATTCCAAATTCAGAGCAATGCCTATTGTACCCTCTTCAAATTCTACTAATTCCCCTGCCATTACTTCATCAAGACCATGAATACGAGCAATGCCGTCGCCTACCTGAAGTACTGTGCCGGTATTCACAATCTTGACTTCTCTATTATATTGTTCAATACGTTCACGGATAATATTACTAATTTCGTCGGCTCGAATGGTTACCATTAGTGTCTCTTAATTCTTTTTCGGAAACAAAGAAAAAAAAAAAAAAATAATGCCTACAGTAGAAGGGCTAATCAGTTACTTCTTTCATGGCCCCGAGCATGCCAATATTAGCACCGATGGTGCGTAAATGTAACTCGCTGTTTGAACAACTATTCAGAGTTCCTAGAGCTCCTTGTAAGGCTTGTTGGAAAACTCGTTGTCGCACCTGATTAATTGCTCTTTGTTGTTCAAAATGAATGGTTTCATTTTTGTAATTTTCTAATCGTTCCAAATTCTCATAAGTGGCATTAATCAAATTCCATTTTTCTCGTTCTATCTCAGAGTATCCATTCACTCGAAACTCATCTGCTTCTATTTCCACTTTCCGTAAGCGAGCCCGGGCTTTTTCGAGCTGCTCAATGGCTCCTTCACGTAGTTCTTCTGAATTTCGAATAGTACTCAAGATCCTCTGTTTTCGATTATCTAATAAATCACTTAATGAAAGTAGATTATCTTCCCATTCATTTCACAACTTCACTTCCATGATCTCTTCCCGAACCAAACATGAATCTTTCGATTCATTTGGCTCTCACACTCAGTTACTTAATGGGTCATTCCATCTATTTTAATGTAATGAGCCTACCCTCTCTTCTCTGTTCGTATTCCAAGATATCAAAACTGATATGATACGAGACCAGAATATTCGGAGGACTCTTCCGACCCGACAAAAAATCTGTCATTGTCAGCAAAGTTGTTTCTTTTTTTTTTGTTTTCTTCAAATCCAAAAAATTCTTCTTATTTTAGACATAGGTCATCGATTCAACATTGGATAAAAAAGGGCGAGACACCTATTTTTACAGTAAATGGTTCAAATCATTTTATCGATATGAGTGTTCTATATCGGATAAATTGCCAACTATTCATTTTTTCGAAACCATCTCCGTACTAACGTAGTGGTAGAAAGAGTACCATGTTGTGCCTGGACTTCAAACGGTTTCGCTTTAACCATGTTAAAGGTCCCACATTATTGGCTGATAGAGAATCAAAGTTGATTTACCAATAAGTTACGAAATGCTATGGTTCTTACATATGATTTCTTAATTTATTCAGAAGTAATTCGTCGAGATCGTGCACCTTTCTTTCCTATTTATAACTTTCCCATTCAAAAAAAAAAAAGGAAAGTGCAGCCGGTTGGATCCAGCCTATTCTTGAAATACACAACTCGCACACACTCCCTTTCCAAAAAAGATCAATACACCAAGCACTACACTTAGATTTATTAGATTTGTTGCTAAAATATCGGTATTAAACCCGAAACTCCCAGCGGATGGCCAGTGACCAAAGGAAACGAAAGAATCGGTTACATCTTTCATATGCTTTTCTCTTATAGATAGGACCAACAAAATGGAACAGAGTTCTTTTTGTATCACTTCGCCCCCTTTGTTTTGGATTGATTTATTTTTATTAATTTCCTTATTATAAATATGAATAGATTCATTTTAATAAATATTTTTCTTTATTATTATTTCCATGGAAATTCTCAATAATCTATTTATTTAGTCCCAGGTTTCATGTCAATTACGAAATACCTCGTTTGTTGTTTGTTGCAACACTTCCTAAAAGTAAAAAAGAGTTTCCATTAAGAACGGAAGGGAAGAAAGCAAGTGGGTCTGCTATGCTAATTCCTCATCCTCAAATCACTCCATCCCCGGGGGTATTGTCTCAACGAAGAAGTGATTGTAGGAGTTAAGTTTGGATATAATTCGGCAAGGCAAGCCCGCGGCAATAAAATAGGAAAAGAAAATAAATATTTATTTTTCACATTTATAGGATTAAACAAAAGGATTCGCAAATAAAAGCGCTAATGCCACGACCAGTCCGTAAATCGTTAAAGCTTCCATAAAAGCCAGACTAAGCAATAAAGTACCTCGTATTTTACCCTCTGCTTCTGGCTGTCTCGCGATACCTTCTACGGCTTGGCCCGCAGCAGTACCTTGACCAACTCCAGGTCCAATAGAAGCAAGTCCCACAGCCAATCCAGCAGCAATAACGGAAGCGGCAGAAATCAATGGATTCATATTAAGTTCCTCGCACCAAAAAAAAGAAATGGTTAATGATACAATCAACCGATGAATTATTACTTCATTATTCCATCACTTAAGATCTATCCGAAAAAAAAAAAGAACTAAGAACTCTGAATTGAAATAATAATATTACTGAATCATCAGAGCTACTTCGATATCTCGTTTTTAGTTTCTATCCGTGGAGTCTTTGTAAATCTATATGATTCCAGTTCTTCCATTTCTTTGTTCCGAACCATTCCATTCTTTCAATTCTTCGCTCTTTCTCTTCTATATGCATGCTTGACTTCATTTGTTTATTCATTCAATCCACAGTCACAGATAAAACGGAAGGGCTTGCATTGGAATCCGTCTAAATTCAGTGGGATGGGAAATAATATATATGGATAGCCCATATATAACTAGTGAATATCTAATATCACATATACATTGTTTCTTTAATAACGTAAACCATCCGTATCTTCTATTGAACCGGATTCTAGAATCATTCTTCGAAACATATACAGGGATTGGCTTAGAGCCCTTACATATACCCAGCTCGACCCCCCTTACTTTTTTTTAATTCTCTAATATCATACATTTTTTTTTTGCTCCTATTCTAGATCGTATATACCGGTATGAGTTGGGATAAGCTTTTTTTTAAGACCATTTCGGAAGCTAGTCAATGATGACCCTCCATGGATTCACCTATATAAGCTGCGGCTAAAGTTGCAAAAATAAGAGCCTGAATCCCGCTTGTGAATAATCCAAGGAACATGACAGGTATAGGAACCACCGAAGGTACTAAAGAAACAAGAACAACAACTACTAATTCATCCGCTAATATATTCCCGAAAAGTCGAAAACTAAGTGATAAGGGTTTTGTGAAATCTTCTAGGATGTTAATTGGTAAAAGTATTGGAGTTGGTTGAATGTATTTACCGAAATAACCCAATCCTTTTTTGGTAAGACCCGCATAGAAATATGCCACTGACGTAGGTAAAGCTAAAGCAACAGTAGTATTTATATCATTCGTGGGTGCAGCTAACTCTCCATGCGGTAACTGTATGATTTTCCGGGGTAAAAGGGCACCTGACCAGTTAGAAACAAAAATAAATAGGAACATAGTTCCAATAAAGGGAACCCAAGGACCATATTCTTCTCCAATCTGAGTTTTGCTCAAGTCTCGAATGAATTCGAGGACATATTCGAAGAAATTCTGACCGTCGGTTGGAATGGTTTGTGGATTCCGAACAGCTATAGTGGCTGAACCTAATAAGATAGCAATTACAACCCAAGAAGTGATAAGTACTTGGGCATGGACTTGGAAACCCCCTATTTGCCAATAAAAATGTTGGCCTACTTCCACATCGGATATATCGTATAACACTTTTAGTGAGTTGATGGAACAGGGTAAAACATTCATATTGCCCTCTGACATAAATGGAACTTAAAAAGGAATTATTTTGATTCAGCCATCTCGTATCTCTTTCTCAACTCGTCTACTTTGAATCAATCGTATATTTCGGATCCCAAGTGATCACATAATATCCCCAGTGATTTTGATCTCTTTTTTGAGACTCAGGGATAGTAACCGATTCAATCAATTTATGGAGTTTCCAAAGTCATTGACTTATCCTATTATTAATCAACAATTTCTTATATAGCTAGAACCGCCCTCACAAATTGCGGATACTAATTTGTTAAGAATCAATCGGATTGAAGCTATAGCGTCATCGTTCGCTGGAATCGGAATATTTGCGAGATCCGGGTCACAATTTGTATCGATATAAACAAATTGTTGGAATCCCCAAAGTGAGACATTCTCGAAGAGCCGTATATTCTTCTTGCTGATCAACGATGATTACAATATCGGGTAACCCCGTCATATATTTGATCCCGCCCAGATAGGTTTGCAAGTGAGATAATTGCCTCTTCAACATTGCTACATCTCTTTTCGGGAGACAATTGAGTTTCCCCGTATTTTGTTCCGATCTCAAGTTCCTGAACCTATGAAGTCTCATTTCTGTAGTGGACCAATTCGTTAACATACCACCGAGCCATTTTTTATTAACATAATGACACCGAGCCCTTATTGCAGCTGATGCTACTGAATTGGCTGCTTTATTTTTGGTACCAACTATTAAGAAGTGTTTTCCTATACTTGCTGCATCAAAAACTAAATCACAGGCTTCTGACAAAAAACGAGCAGTTCGAGTAAGATTTGTAATATGAATACCCTTACGCTTTGAAGAGATGTAAGGTGCCATTCTAGGATTCCATTTCCTAGTACCATGGCCAAAATGAACTCCTGCTTTCATCATCTCTTCAAAATTCATGTTCCAATATCTTCTTGTCATTTCTCCCCACATTTTCTCTCTTTTTTTTTTTATTTAAGAGGTACCTGAAATAAATAATTGTTCCGACGGAACCTTCTACCGGAGATTGACCGTTAATACCCAGTCCAAGTCATTAATTCCTTTCTATTCGTTATTATCTTTATTACCAAATCAAATGACCAGGACCCTATAGTTAAAAGAAAAGAATGAATCTGTCATTAAATCCCGTAAATGATCGTTCTGATGTATCAGGGAAATTATTTGGGATGCAAGAACCAAATAATTCTCTGTGGTGGAACAAAAGATCTCTCATTTCCTCCTCGAATAGATTCTTCTTTTTGATTTCCAAAGGAATGTTGCTGTGTTGCCTTGAGCGGTGCACTAATCCTTTGAATCCGGTACCAACAGGCATCATCCCCCCCAGAACAACGTTTTCTTTCAGGCCTTTCAACCAATCAATACGACCTCGTAGAGCAGCTTTTGCTAAAACTCGAGCGGTTTCTTGAAAACTCGCTTCGGATATGAAACTTTGAGTATTCAGAGATGCCCTCGTTATTCCCAATAAGATGGCTCGGTAACAGATCGCTTCTTCCAAAGCACGCCCTGTTCGTTCCGCTCGCAACAATCCGATTAGTTCTCCAGGTGAAAAAACATTAGACATTCCATCTTCTGAAACCAACACTTTTGATGTTATTTGACGTACAATAATCTCTATATGCCTATTATGGATCTGCACCCCTTGGGATCGATAAACCTTTTGGATCTTATTAACCAAAGAGATACGACTTTGCGCTATGGTTAGTTCAGCGCCAATCAAGAATCCCCAAGGAATTCCAAGGATTCTTGTTATACGTTCGTTCCAACCCTCAACCCTCTTTTCTAAGTTCATCGATATTGAATCAATCGAACGCGCTTCTAACACTTGTTCCACTTTTGGAAGACCTTGTGTTATATCACCCGATCTCGATTTTTCATATATAAATGTAACTAATGTATCTCCTTCGTAAAGGATTTCTCCACAATGGCCATGAACAGTTGCTCCTGGCGTAGCCAAATGGGGCTTAGCGGATCTTATGACTAAGGAGTCAACATGAACAATTAGAACTTGACTCGATTTTATGTGTGGTCCGCATTTGGATATACATACATTTTCACAAATAAACTGTCCAAGGCTAATTATTGTGGATGTCTCCTCACAATAATCGTGAGGGAGAAAGCACCAATTCAAATCGAATGGATTAAAAATGATGTTACTGCATGAATCGGGATTATAAATTCTCCCATTTTCATCCATTAAATAATATCTAAGCCCTCGGAAAGTATGTTTGAAATTGTCAAGTAGAAAATATTTCTTTAACAAGATCTGATTATGAGTTATTAAATAGAAATAGTAAAATGAATAAAAATTCGTAATTTTAGGTACAATCCCTAAAGGACCCAACGAATTCCTAATGGGAATCGCGGGATCCTCTTTAATTAATTTAATTAATTCTTTGTGAGATTTCGAACCATTGAATAGACCAATTCGAGAACAATCGGATGATAACAAAATTAGAAAAGATGGACATTCCTTATTTCTATTCAGCAACGTACGAATAGTCCCTTGATGTTGGGTAAATGATTGAATCCTCGCCTTGAAATAAAAAGGATTAATATTGGTGCGATCTGATCCATTATTGGCAATCAATCCTGAACTTGCCATATCATTCCTTTTTCCGATATAAAAAATAGAGGACTTCACTAAATCAATTCTTATGAAATCTCGAATCAGATCATTTGCCCTTACTTCAACAAAGGAAGCATGAACCTCTTCTATAGAACCATCTCGGTCTTGGTTCCAATTCAATACTAAACAAGTCCGAACTAATTGAAGACTTGTGTGATAAAATTCCCCGAATCGGTTTGCCATTTCCATAAAGGATATAATTGACAATTCGTAGTTGCACATTATCCCTTTCCTGCAACGGATCCTGGGGGAAAAGCGTTGCTAAATTTATCCCATCAGCTATTTCATATGTGACTACGGGTCGAACTGAAACAAAATACTTTTTCTTGGTAGGTGTAATCCGTTGGACATAAATCCAATTTTTCCATTTTTTTGATTCCTTAGAATTTTTTTTTCCCGTTCCTGGTGGTATCAAGATGCCGCAGTGCCGGGATATCTTATCTGTCGCTCCAGGAAAATAGATATCCCCAGAAAAGATTTTGAGTTCAATCCTTTTTTTTTTTCTCTCCACCCGGACCAATCCGCCTACTTGGCTTCTTGTATTTAAAGCGATTCGTGTATCTACTCCAATGATACTGTTGTTCCGTACCATTATGGGCGAAGAACCGGGTAAGATATGCACTTCTTCGGGAATGAAAAAAAATCGATCTACTTTCATTTGGTATTTTGGCCTAAATTCTTTTGCTCTTCGATACTCAATCAAATCCTCTTTTTTGACGATTGAACCCACCCCTATAGTCCCATATTTAGTAATTCCTGAACTGCTTCTTCTGTATAGGGGATCGTCGAAATAAGCAAGAATACTATTTCTAGGTAAAACACCATTTATGGGTATTTCAATCGAGATACCGGAACGGGGCATTAGTTCTTTTTCTCGTTCTTGATCAGATTGGAATGGGATGATAAATCTATTTCTTCGCCTCTTAGCCAATAAATCAGAATTCTCGTGGAGAATGGTAGGATATATGAAATTCCAATGACCGTTGGATATGATTCGATCAGGTCCTGAATAATCAAGAACCCCCCCCTTTTTACCGTAAGGATTCGAACTAAACAATTTGTGTCTCACTTGATCATTAGTCACGGAGAGGTCAGAAATAGATCTCCGTTCAACAGAATGAACATTCATTTGATCTTGATCCTTGTGGAGCGAAAAAGGCACTATACTGGATCTGCACAGAGCTCCTGATAATATCCATAAATGACTTGTTTTGGGTAAGAGATGAACATTACCATATTTATATTCAGGTGCATGGTACACATCGGTACTCCAGTGCATTTCTCCCTCTGAGTCAGAATAAATATGTTTTCGAACTTTCTCTTTAACTTTATTAAAATTGAAAGTGGATGTTCCAGCGCGAATCTCAGCAATCACTTGTTCTGATTCTACATATTGATCATTTTGAACTAAAAGAAAACTTTTGGGTGGAATATTCACATTATGTAGAATATCGTGACTCTCAATAGTTACATACAGGTCTATATAACATAGAAAAGCAGGATGCCCATGACGTGTACGTGTGGGATGAACCAAATCCTCATTGAATTTTATTTTTCCCTTAAAAGGAGCTCGTACATGTTCTGCAGTACCACCTGTGAATACTCCACCGGTATGAAAGGTTCTTAATGTTAGTTGAGTCCCCGGTTCGCCGATTGATTGACCCGCAATAATACCTACTGCTTCTCCTAATTCGACCAGGTCGCCATGAGTGGGACTCTGACCATAACATAATCGACAGATCCAAGATATACTCCTGCAAAGAAAGGGGGTTCGAATATATATTGGTTGTGTTCGAAAGGTTATGAATCGAGTGACAAGTCCAACCCCAATATCTTTATTTTGAGCGGCAATGCAACGTAGGCCCATATATATATTGTATGCTAATACACGACCAATTAGTGTTTGGACCCAAATTCTTTCCGTCATCCCATTTCTAGGACTCACGGAAATGCCTCGGGTAGTGCCACAATCTGTTCTACGTACAACAATGTGTTGAACTACTTCAACAAGTCTACGCGTGAGGTATCCAGCATCTGATGTTCGTACAGCAGTATCCACAACTCCTTTGCGGGCTCCGTAGCAGGAAATGATATATTCCGTTAAAGAAAGTCCTTCGCGTAAATTGCTTTGAATCGGTAAATCAATCATTTGTCCTTGGGGATCCGACATTAATCCTCTCATACCTACTAATTGGTGTACCTGAGATGCATTTCCTCTAGCTCCCGAAAAGGACATTATATGGACTGAATTAGAAGGATCAGTCATCCTAAAATTAGGATGCATTTCTTGTCTCAAATATTCACTTGTAGCATACCATATCTCAATGGATTGGCGTAATTTTTCTACTGTGTGTACATTCCCATAATGATGGTGCTTTTCTAAAATGAAACTTTGTCGTTCAGCATCTTGGACTAGCCACCCCTTAGAAGGTACTGTTAAAAGATCATCAATTCCTAATGAAATGGATGTAGCAGTGGCTTGCTGGAAACCCAGAGTCTTTACTTGATCCAGGGTGTGCGATGTATATGCCATTCCGAAGTGATCTATTAATCTGCTAATAAGTCGTTTCATGGCAGACCCATCTATCGCTTTATTGTAAAAGAACAGATCAGCCCATTCTGCCATAAGTACTTCTCTATTCCGCTGAGTAGGATTCGCCAATGGGTTTGAGTCAGTGATTCGAAGACCTCCTTTACTGGATCTCGATTCATGTAGAAATTAAGGAATTATGATTCCAGTTGAACCGGAGAGATCCAAATTCCCGCGGTATTACATAATTCCTTAGCTTAGGTACCGTATGAGTAGGCCTGACAAAACCCCTGTATGGCTTCTTCTATTTCTCGAGAAAAAGAAATATGACCAACAGTGGTTCGGATGTATATACAAAGGGTTTGTTTTTTTATACGTCTTACTATTAGATAGTGCCCATAAATTTCATGATAGGTACCCAAAGATTCATATTGAACTTCGACAGGAACTTCTCTTGAGGCAATGACACGTTGATCTAGTCGCCACCGAAGCCACAAAGGACTATCTAAATTGATTCGTTTCTGCTGATAAACTATAAGTACATCATAGGAACTACAAAAATAGGGCTCTTTCTCTTTCGTAGTATATTTATACTTATAATCATTAACTGTTTCATTTTGATAGTTTATGCGATTCCATGGATTATACCTATTTGCACAAATACCTCGACGATTCCCGATCGTTAATACATAGAGTCCAATAAGCATATCTTGGGTTGGTACCGAAATGGGATCTCCAATAGCCGGAGAAAAGAGATTCATATGAGAAAACATAAGTAAACGAGCCTCCGCTTGCGCTTCCAAAGATAAAGGTACATGAACAGCCATTTGATCCCCATCAAAGTCTGCATTGAATCCTTTACGAACTAATGGATGTAAACAAATAGCACGTCCACCCCCTAAAATGGGCTGGAACGCCTGTATGCCTAATCTATGCAGGGTGGGCGCTCTATTCAACAATACAGGATGCCCCTGCATAACTTCTTGAAGTATTTCCCATACAATGGGTTCTTTTTCCCGAATTTGACTTTTAGCAATTCCTATGTTAGAAGCGATATGTCGTCTGATTAAACCACGAATGACAAATGTCTGAAAAAGTTCTATTGCTATTTCTCGAGGTAATCCACATCGATGTAATGAAAGCGAAGGGCCCACGACAATGACGGAACGCCCCGAATAATCGACCCGTTTACCAAGTAGAGTCTCACGAAATCTTCCTTCTTTGCCTTCAATTACATCTGAAAATGACTTGTAAACTTTATTATGACCGTCTCTCATTGGTTGTCCGCGGATCCCATTATCAAGAAGTGTATCCACGGCTTCTTGTACCAATTTCTCCTGACACATTACTAATTCCCCTGGCGTAGATCTACTTGTTGTTAATGAATCGGTAAGAGTATTGTTCCGATAGATAACTCTTCGGTAGAGTTCATTAATATCCGAACTCATTAGTTTACCCCCATCTATCTGAATGATTGGCCTCAACTCGGGAGGAAGAACTGGTAATAGGCACAAAACCATCCGTTCTGGTTCTACATTTGTTCGAATAAAATGCTTAGCTAATTCCATGCGTCTAACCAAAAAATCCTTTCTTCTTCCAATTTTTCTATCTTCCCATTCATTCCCAGTGAACCCTTCTTCCCCTAATTCCTTCCATTCTACCGATGAATGATCTATAATAATTCGCAAATCCGGATCGGCTAATTGTTCTCTGATAGCACCTGCTCCAGTAGAGATTTCTCGATTTCGAAATGTATCGAAACCTGGGGTAGAAAAAAAAGTGGGATGCTGTATTTCCGGGATTGGATTTCAGATTCGAATGAACCTCGTAATCGCAAGAAAGTCGGTTTTTTAGCTATGGGCCTGGCAAAAGAAAAATTGGGATAGGTTCCTATAGGATCCCCCCTTCAAAATCGGACGTGATGGTTTCCTCTCATCCGGCTCAAGTAGTTACACCAAATAAAGAAAGGGGTTCTCCACTTTCAAATTTTGTTCTAGAAAACCCCAGAAAGATCTACTCCTTACTCAAGTTCCCAGTGAGGACCAACAAAAATATTTCATGGATTCATCCTTCCTTTGACTTTTCTGAATTACTTATTCAATTACGATAAAAATGGAATGTCAAATTATTGAGTAGTCTACTTCCCTTCGAATGATAAATCCCCTTAAATTAAAGGAATACCTTGGAACTAATAAGGGATTTACTTGTCTATGTATTGTTTCATTCGATCTTTTAGGTCTCCACTTCACCTCGACGGTTATGCCATAATGTCCCTTGAAGCATATATGCGATGGATGGGCTCCTGTAACCGTGTCATATTTGTTTATTTGAACAGAATCTCTTTCTAAAAGAAATAGAACGTCTAATTCCACGAAAGAAGTTTTTTTTTCACGAGGTACAACTGTTATATGTTACGGAATCGACCATGGATCAATTCCCCTTTCATTTGGAAGTATTGAATACAACCATAATTCTGAGCTTCATATTCCTCCTCCCAAGATACATGTCAGAGTCAGGGGCATCCCCATCGAATTGAATGGGATGACAGTTTCTCATTCCGAATCTGTAAAATCCTAATTTCGATCAAATCACACATCGCAGTATACTAGGCCTTCTAATTCCTTAAGGGGTTTATCTAAAAGATTCGCGATATAACTAGGAAGACGTTTCAAATACCATACATGAGTCGCTGGACATGCCAGTTTGATGTATCCCATTTGATATCTTCGTATCCGAGAATCAACAAATTCAACTCCGCATTGTTCACAAAATTTCGGATCTTCTTTTTCCTCTCCGATCACTCGATAATTTCCACAAGCACAAATTCCGCTTTTTATAGGTCCAAAAATTCTTTCACAAAACAATCCATCCTTTTCCGGTTTATTGCTTTTGTAATGAAAAGTATAGGGTTTTGTCACCTCTCCAACCATCTCTCCATTAGGTAGGATTTTGGTGGCCCAAGCACTTATTTGTTGAGGAGAAACTGATCCAACTCGAAGTTGTTGATGTTTATATCGGTCGATCATAGAAGAAAAATTCTGATTCATTTCGATCAAGCTTCCTTCCTGTTAATCTGGAAGTTCTTCTCAGATACAAGGAAATGATTCAGTTCCAGAGCCAAAGATCGTAGTTCTCGAACGAGCAATCGAAAAGATTCTGGCGCATCCTCGGGTTTAAGTATTGTTCCTCCAATGATTGTAGTTCCAAGTACTTCCTGACGAGCTCTAATATGATCCGATTTATAAGTAAGCATCTCTTGTGAAATATGAGCAACACCAAATCCCTCTAGAGCCCAAACTTCCATTTCTCCTACTCGTTGTCCCCCTTGCTTGGCCCT
>JAQQXO010000145.1:5000-7500 GCA_029852735.1 Persea americana | reverse complement strand
CTATGGTCCAATTCTGAACGGTAATAAATACCGGGGCTTTGCAATATTTGATTGATTACAATTCTGTATATTCCACTTACTAGAGAGGTTCCCAGGGAATTCATTAGAGGAATATTTCCAATAAATACGGTTTGTTCTTGCATATCTCTACCGGTTTTCAAAATTAATCCCGCGGATACATATAATTCAGAAGAGTATGTGAGTGATTCATACACAGCATCTCTTTCTTTTATCAAGGGCTCTGCCAATTGATATGTTGCCACAAATAATTGAAATTCAATTTCTTGATCTGTATCTTCAATTTTTGGAAACTTATGAAGTTCTTCCATCAAGCCTTGATCAATGAACCTACAAAATCCGTCAAATTGTATCTGACTAAACCCTGGTATTGTATACATTCCCTCATTTCCATCCCGGAACATCTTAAGTTTTCCGTTTATCGAAAAAATCCAACTATTGGCTCACTCTTCGTTGAACCATATAGATTGATCTAGCAACGATGGAATGTATATTTTGCTCATTTGAACAACATGAAATTTTATCCAACCCCATATACATATATATATGTACTAAATACGTATGAACGGAGGAATAAAAAAAATGTGACTCAAATTCGAATTTGCGACAGATACAAATGGAAATGAATTGATAAAACATTCCTGGAAACAAAATTCTGCCACTTAGACTTATGGAGTCTTGTATAGAATATCAAAATAGATCCAATTTCTACCTTATGATATTACGATCAGATTGGGTACCATAAATGGATTCGGAATTGAATCTGTTCTCTATGAGTGAGATAAAGACAGAATAATCAGGAACCGTCTAGAGTTGACTTTGATTTTAGCACTTAATTTATTTCATCGATTCCGTTGTTCAAAAAATGATTCGCAGAGAGAAAAGAGATTTCTACCCATTTGTTAATTAGTAGAATACGATTGAAGTGCGTAAGAGAAGTCATATTTATTAAGTACATGCAGATATAACTATCTAGCTATCCGTATATCCCATCTTTTATCGAAGTTCCCTTGAGGCAACATAGGTCGTGCTATATCCAAATTTCGATTTTATATTCAATATATTCAATGAAAAATGCAAGCACGACGATTTCCTAATAGGAATATGTAGATAAGATACCTGACTAGGTATCCGTGTAAGAATTTCTGTTCTGGGGTTTACATATACACATAATTGTTGTTATAATTGAAATTGAAAAGGATTAATTATGGAAAAGAATTGAGACTGATTAGTCGTATATCAATTTGATCTCCTTATGTTATTAAGGAAACAAAATTGGAGATCAAAATCCAAGAACCATTCATGAATTCACAGTCATTAATGCTTCCAATTTGCTCTGAATTTTTGATTCTGTGACTGGAAATCCATTTTTCTCTTTCAATAGAAAAAAAGGGGAAAGCTTTTATTTAGGTGTTGTGTGTTTTGAAATACAATCAATCTAAGAGAACAACAGGATCCAATCAAAAAAAAGAAATGGTTCAGCAATTCCCCAGAATATTTCCATCTATATCTATTTTGTATCGTTTTGGCGGCATGGCCGAGTGGTAAGGCGGGGGACTGCAAATCCTTTCTCCCCAGTTCAAATCCGGGTGTCGCCTGATTAACAAAAGACTCGGAATTTCTTACCCTACTAAACTAATAGAACTCACAAAATTCTTGCCTGGCAGAAGCAGAGGTAAGGGGCGGGGACTGTCGATACCCAATTTTAAGAATCGGGGGGTTGACTTTCCATTATTTCTTCAAAAATAAGGGGTGTGACCCAAACCTGTACCATACCAATATGAATTACCAATATAAATAAAGAAATACTCACTTAATTACGGATTCCTGATGCGTTCAGGCCATTGATTTGATTTATCAATCGAATCAAATCCATAGTAAGATTCAATTGTGAGATTCAGAACTACGAAAGTCAGGGACCGTAAATCCGTGTATCCAAAGGAAGGTTCCTAAGAGACTGTAAATCCTTGCTCCTAGGATCCAAGAAGGGGTTATAGGAAGGACTATAAATACTTCCGAATTACCTTACCCTACTAGTGTTTACTGACTGAGTCTTGAAGTAGATTGGGTAGGCTGGTGGGGAATCCAATTAGGAGTTGTGGAAAGAACTGAAGATACTTTGTATCCATACAAACTCATGAGAGTCTCTGAGTGCTCAGGTTTTCAATTAATATTGTATGGGTGATTGGCTTTTATAGAATAAAAGTGGAAAAAGGTGCTTTCGTTGGGGTAACCCCGCCAAGAATGTAATAGGGTGTCTTCCAATTGTTTCACATTTCACAGAAGTAGAGACAGTAAGGCTTAGATGGGAAATTAGGGGTATGTGATAGATAGTTATATATCTTGATGGTATATTTTTTTTTTTCTGCTTTTTGTTTATGAAAGGCAACAATAGGTCTTACTATTCCTACATATTCCATTAGTCACATTCCCTTGAGACTTCCAAGGGGCAACTGTGTATCTTGCTTGTACTTAGTGCTTT
>JAQQXO010000144.1:55000-57446 GCA_029852735.1 Persea americana | reverse complement strand
TTAGTCATACCTTACATAATGAATCTCATTTCTTTGATAGGTGTAATAACGGTACTATTAGGGAGCTACTTTAGCTCTTGCTCAAAGAGACATTAAGAGAAGTTTAGCCTATTCTACAATGTCTCAATTGGGTTATATTATGTTAGCCCAAGGGATAGGCTCTTATCGGGCTGCTTTATTCCATTTGATCACTCATGCCTATTCGAAAGCATTATTGTTTTTAGGATCCGGATCAATTTTTCATTCAATGGAACCCATTGTTGGATATTCTCCAGATAAAGTCAGAACATGGTTCTTATGGGTGGTTTAACAAAATATGTGCCAATTACAAAAAATACTTTTTTATTAGGTACACTTTCTATTTGTGGAATTCCACCTCTTGCTTGTTTTTGGTCTAAAGATGAAATTCTAATGAAAGTTTGGTTGTATTCACCTATTTTTCGCGATAATAGCTTGTTTCTCGGCGGGGTTAACTGCATTTATATGTTTCGGATGTATTTACTTACTTTTGATGGTCATTTACATGCTCATTTTCAAAATTACAGTGGCACTCAAAATAGCTCGTTCTATTCAATATCTATATGGGGGAAAGAAGGAAACCAAACCAGTTAACAGAAATTTGTTTTTATCAACAATGAATAAAAATGAAAGGTTTCCTTTTTTTCGAAGAAGATATACAACGAAATGTAAGAAATCTGATGCGTTCCTGTAGGATTTATTTTGAAAATAAAGACACTTCAACGTATCCCCATGAATCAGACAATACTATGCTTTTGCCTCTACTTTTATTGGTCCTATTTACTTTGTTCGTTGGATCCGTAGGAATTCCTTTCGATCAAGGAGTAATGGATTTTGATATATTATCGAAATGGTTAACTCCATCAATAAACCTTTTACATAAAAATTCGAACTATTCTGTGGATTGGTATGAATTTTGTGACAAATGCAGTTTATTCAGTCAGTATAGCCTGTTTTGGAATATTCATAGCGTCTATTTTATATGGGTCTGTTAATTCATCTTTTCAGAATTTGGACTTAATCAATTCATTTGTTAAAAAAACAGGCTCTAATAAAATTTTTATTGGACCGAATAATAAATGTGATATACAATTGGTCATATAATCGTGGTTACATAGATGTTTTTTATGCAACATGCTTAACTACAAGTATAAGAGGATTAGCTGAAGTAACTCATTTTTTAGATAGACGGGTAATTGACGGAATTACCAATGGTGTTGTGTTGCAAGTTTCTTTGTAGGAGACGGGATCAAATATGTGGGGGGAGGGCGAATCTCTTCTTATCTCTTTGTATATTTATCATATGTATCCGGCTTTTTATTAATTTACTATATCTATATCTATTCTTTTTGAATAGAATAAGAAGTGACTAGATCTTCTTGGTTATTTTATCATTATAAAATCTGGTCCTTTTTTCAAGCACATCCATAGTAAGAGATCCCTTGTTTAGAACTTCTATTCGGTTTATTAATTCATTGCTCAAGCTGTACTTTTTTGTTCATTGGTATAAACCCAATGATTATACAGATCTTCGGGGGATAGTTTTTCGGTCGTACACAAAGACATCTTTCTTTGCATCATTTCCAAAAAAATCGATAAACTGGGTGGATATGTAAAAGATATTATTTGTTTCCATCACTGGACATACGTGAAAAAAATATTGTGACATTTCATTTCTTACAGCATTTTTAAATAAATTTTTTTTATATATCTCAATGGACGATTACATCGTTATAGTCGAAAAGAAGATTCACAAGAGGTTGTTCAAACAGAAGAGGTCTTTATCTTCTTTCTCTTTAAGTATTCTAACTTCAAAATTTCTTGCCTCTTTTTTTTTTCATGTAGTTTTTTTGGATCCTCCCTTTCTTCCGAACAAAGGGAAGGGTCTTCTTCGGTGGATCCCTCTTGTTCCTGTTTAGTCCCCTTCGTTTCGGAAGTTTTTTCTATTTCTACATCTGTTTCTTCCTCACTTTCCCCCCTTTCTTCCGTTTTGAGGTTTCTTTCAGTTTCTTAGTGACAATAGGCGACGGTATTCTGCCTAAATAGTAGACACAGGTGATAAATAGAGAATAGTAAAGATTCGAGCCATAGAATTTCTCAATTCTGACACAAGGTACTTATTAGATCGAATAAGTACATTCGATCTAATAGAATGATTTTGCCGTATCCAGAATAATACCAATCCAACCCATTTCATGAAGAAAATGTGACCAATTAACCAACCAACAAAACTACTTGTTACTAATAACATCTTGTTGTTGCATCGAAACATATAAATGTTGACTATCTGACTAACGTTGAACTTGGTAAAATGAAATGGTTGAATAATTGAAAAATGAGATTATTCAGGAATACACATTGAATGCTGAGATTACGCATTGAATTTCTGGTAGTAGATCCATAATCCAAAAGTGTTTGTGATTGTTCC
>JAQQXO010000144.1:12500-37500 GCA_029852735.1 Persea americana | reverse complement strand
ATTGCTTTTGCTAATTCTAATTGAAGGGTGGTATCAAATCGGTCTATTTTCGGCGTCATATACATAGTTAGCACATTCGTCATAGTTAGCAGCTCCGTATCAAGGTCATCATCAATATCGTCACTATCATCAATATCGATATCGTCACTATCATCAATATCGATATCGTCAATAAGATAACCTTTAGGCTTGTCATCCAGGAACTTGTTCGGAATACCGTAATGAAAGGAACATAGGAGTTTGTCGCTAGGTATTTGACCAAATAGGATCGTCCAGTTCCTATAGAACCTATCACTAAAATACCCCTAGAAGGGGATAGGGCTAAGCGGAGCGAAAAGGGTTTTCCATGAGATGGGAAATGAGAACTATTAGCCCCACACGAGGTTTGTGAATAAGTGATTGTCTGATAATGAGCAAGGAATATCCGTCTTTCTGCTAAACAGGATCTATTGAACTCATAATTCATTAGATACTTTTTATGAATGTCAACTAAGTATCGTAAGTAAATGGATCCCGGTTGTTCAATCATTTGATAACCAGAGTCTTTCTTTGATAAACGATCACTATGAGTCAGACTCAATAGAATTTGATCAATCCTTTTTTCCGTCGTTAAGGTGGAGAACTGAACCAAGAATTCTCTTTCTTCATCATCAATCGAATCACTGTTCGCGACCCAGGATTCTATTTTATCATCAATCCAATCACCGTTCACGTTTTTTCTTTTTCTTATCAATGAATAGATCTCTTTACTTGTACGACTTAGATGTCTCGTATTTCTCGAAAAAGTGATTCGATTGATGGGATTTGGTATGATACTGATGAGATCGATGAGATTGATATTCAAATATTTCTTCTTAGAACGTATTGATTTGACCCCATAAGCGGGACCACCACCCAATAGCTGTTGCCGCCCAGAAGCAGAATCCCGTATTTCTTCCAGAGAATCTCCTAATTGTTCCAGAGCAACTAGAAAGAGATTCTTTAACCAGAAAGAATTCAGTTCAGATGTAGGATACCTATCCAGAAGTTTTCGCAACTCAATCATGTATGATGGAATCATCAAAGATTTGATCTTTTCTAACTCTGTCTGTAACTCACTAGAGGCTCGGAAAACAAAGAGAAGATGTGTACGAACGAGATATCAGCAACAAGAAGAAGAATAAGAATTGAATAGAGGAACTCCCAAGCATTTGGTGATCTCAGATGTGTCCATATCAATGGAATGGGTGGACTCATTATTTCGATGAATCATTTCTTCGGACCAGAAGAAGATTCTGTAAACACTTACTCGAACTCTCACTTATCAGATTCCGTTGTGGAAGAAATCGACCACCACTTTTTCTGAGGAATTGGCCATGATATATCTGATCCATGCATAATATCATGAAAAAACAGACACCAAAATTTTGACTGCCACTTAGGGAATATTGAAAGGGAATATTCAATATCAAATAAATATTGTTTTTTAAGGTGAAATAAAGATATTTACACCCCGTCCAAGTTTATAGGGATAGCGAATGCTGGGCGAACGACGGGAATTGAACCCGCGCATGGTGGATTCACAATCCACTGCCTTGATCCACTTGCTACATCCGCCCCTCCTCTCTCAAAAGGATTCCATTTTCACCATTCATTATTTTTTTATTTAGTCTTTATTACTTCACTCTCCTTCCTGCTGAAATACAGATATTGTACATAAAACAAAATGTTGTACTAAAAATAAAAAAAAAAAAAGAAAAAATGCTTTGATTTTTTCCTAAAATCAAATTATTTTGAAGAATAAGAGTATCTAAATTGCAGGTTGGTACAGAAGAAACTACGATATTCGATCATGAAATAACCAGCGGTTTCATAAGTGAATAAAAGAAATGAAAATGAAAAACGATTATGTGAATAAAACACATACTGAACCAAATGGATCAATACCAAACCTCTTAATAGAACAAGAAGTTTGGTATTGATCCTTCAACGACTCGTATACACTAATACCAAAGTATTATCCGTTTGTAGATGGAACTTCGACAGCAGCTAGGTCTAGAGGGAAGTTGTGAGCATTACGTTCATGCATAACTTCCATACCAAGGTTAGCACGATTGATGATATCAGCCCAAGTGTTAATAACACGACCTTGACTGTCAACTACAGATTGGTTGAAATTGAAACCATTTAGGTTGAAAGCCATGGTGCTGATACCTAAAGCAGTGAACCAGATACCTACTACAGGCCAAGCTGCTAGGAAGAAATGTAAGGAACGAGAGTTGTTAAAACTAGCATATTGAAGATCAATCGGCCCAAAATAACCATGAGCAGCTACGATATTGTAAGTTTCTTCCTCTTGACCGAATCTGTAACCTGCATTAGCAGATTCATTTTTCAGTGGTTTCCCTGATCAAACTAGAGGTTACCAAGGAACCATGCATAGCACTGAATAGGGAGCCGCCGAATACACCAGCTACGCCTAACATGTGAAATTGATGCATAAGGATATTGTGCTCTGCCTGGAATACAATCATGAAGTTGAAAGTACCAGATATTCCTAAAGGCATACCATCAGAAAAACTTCCTTGACCAATAGGGTAGATCAAGAAAACAGCAGTAGCTGCTGCAACAGGAGCTGAATATGCAACAGCAATCCAAGGGCGCATACCCAGACGGAAACTAAGTTCCCATTCACGACCCATGTAACAAGCTACACCAAGTAAGAAGTGTAGAACAATTAGCTTCATAAGGACCACCATTGTATAACCCATTCATCAACGGATGCTGCTTCCCATATTGGGTAAAAATGCAAACCTATAGCTGCAGAAGTAGGAATAATGGCACCGGAAATAATATTGTTTCCATAAGTAGAGACCCAGAAACAGGTTCACGAATACCATCAATATCTACTGGGGGAGCAGCAATGAAGGCAATAATAAATACAGAAGTTGCGGTCAATAAGGTAGGGATCATCAAAACACCGAACCATCCAATATAAAGACGGTTTTCAGTGCTGGTTATCCAGTTACAGAAGCGACCCATAGGCTTGTGCTTTCGCGTCTCTCTAAAATTGCAGTCATGGTAAGATCTTGGTTTATTCAATTCTCAGGGACTCCCAAGCACACAGATTATCTATAATAGAAATAGACAAAGGAAGGCTTGTTATTCAACAGTATAACATGACTTATATGTCCCGTGTCAACCAATAAGAGAGATATCTATCTGGATAGATCCATCAGAACGATTTGTAAATTAAGTGAGTAGGGATTTATCCAATACCAAATATTTTTTCGTATTTTTCCGTACGATTGGTAATGGGTTGCCCGGGACTCGAACCCGGAACTAGTCGGATGGAGTAGATAATTTCCTTCTTGCAATATAATAGATATAGAGTAAAAAGACCCCCCAAAAAAGCCGTGCTTGCATTTTTCATTGCACAGGGCTTTACCTATGTATACATCCAAAACTAAGTTCCCTAAAAGGGGACCTAAGAAACTTGAAGACTCAGTTGATTCAACCACTACTGTATGAACATTTCAGAATTCAAATGAATAAAATTATTTTGTGATTTTCTCTCTTCATCATTTAGGGATCCTTTCTATTTACATGACCTCATGACCAATCATAAATGACTGACTAGGTCATTGATACGGATAATATCCAAATACCTAAATCCGTTCTCTATGTGACCTATGAGAAGGAGAAGGAGGTTGTTGGGAAGATCAAAGAAAGAGCTTGTTCTTCCTCCGTAAAGAATTCTTCCAAGAACTCCGAACCTAATCTTTTCAAAAAAGCACGTATCGTACTTTTATGTTTACGAGACAAAGTTCTAGCACATGAAAAGTCGAAGTATATACTTTATACGATACAAACTCTGTTTTTTTGAGGATCCACTGTGATAATGAGAAAGATTTCTGCATATCCGCCCAAATCGATTGAGAATCTCAGAATCTGACAAATCGGCCCGAAACGGCTTACTAATGGGATGCCCTGATACATTACAAAATTTTGCTTTAGCCAATGATCCAATCAGAGGAATAATTGGGAAGTCTCGAATTTCTTAATAGCAGTATCTATTCGAAACGAATTCTCTAGCATTTGACTCCTTATCACCGAAGAGTTTAGTCGTACACTTGAAAGATAGCCCAGAAAATAAAAGGGATGATTATATAATTGCTTTATATGGATCCTGGCCGGTTGAGACCACAAGTCAAAATGACATTGCCAAAAGTTGACAAGGTGAGATTTCCATTTCTTTATCAGAAGATGAGCCCCCCTTGAAGCCAGAATCGATTTTCCTTGATATCTGACATAATGCATAAAAGGGTCTTTGAACAACCCTAGGGTTTTCTGAAAATCGTTACAAAGCACTACTACAAGATATTCTATTTTTGCATAGAAATGTGTTCGCTCAAGAAAGGATCCAAAAGATTTTGATCGTAAATGAAAGGGTTGTTTACGGAGAAAAATGAATATGAATTCACATTCATATACATGAGAATTAGAGAGGAACAAGAAGAATCTTTGATTCTCTTTTGAAAAAAGGGAAATGGAATTTTTTGAAGTAATGAGACTATTTGAATTCCAATACTCGTAGAGAGAGAGTCGCAATAAATGCAACGAAGGAGTATCTTGTATCCAAGAGTGAAGGGTTTGAACCAAGATTTCCAGATGGATGGGGTGGGGTATTAGTATATCTGACACATGATTTAAATGTGATAACTTGTCCTCGAAAAAGGGAAATATTGAATGAATAGATCGTAAATTATGAGATTTTGCTATTTCTTTTTCTTCTAGGGAAGATACCAATCGCAGCGAGAATGGAATTTCCACAACGACTGCAAAACCCTCCGATATCATTTGAGAATCAAAATGATTGTTGTGCCCAACGAATCGATTTTGATTAGAATCATTAACCGAAATAATCAAACGATTCTGTTGATGCATTCGAGTAATTAAACGTTTCACAATTAGTGAACTGGATTTATTGTCATGATCTAAATTTTCCACCGGTTCATAAAGAATCGATCCATTTAAAGCATGACCATGAGCAAGCGCGTAGATATATTCCTGAAATAGAAAGGGATATAGGAAGTATTGTTGCCGAAATCCATCCATTTCTAAATATCCTTGTAGTTCCTCCATTTCCATTTGAAATTACACTTGAACCAAATGGGCGATTTCTTGAGTTATCAAATAATACATAGTACGATACGGTCAGAACAAGGTATATAGTAAGAAAAGAATAGATACCCCGGAGCCAGAAAGGACAATCAACGGATCCTATTTCCATCCAATTTATTTATGTTCGTTATAGTTACAAGAGATGGTTAAAAATCCTTTATTTTTACAACCCGATCACTCTTTTGACTTTGGAATAATGAATTTTGATCAGTATACCGTTTCTTCTACACATTCGTCTCCACTACATAATAGAGAACATAATAGAGAATAGTTAGGATTCATGAAAAAAAAGGAATTGATGATCCACTCACAAGAGAACCCTTTCCCACATCAGGCACTAATATATTTTTAACGTCTAATTAGATCGGGTAATCATTCGAATTAAGAACAAACAGAAGCTCGTTGCTTTTGGTTTCCCTATAATTGGAGCTATAGGGCTCTATCCATTTATTCACTCGACCCAACTTGAATTGATTTGACCCCTTTCCAAGAAAAGAATCAAAACAAGATTTTGTATCGATCCGTTAAGGATGAAGTATTCTAAGAGTTCTCCATTGATACGACATGCTGTTTTTTCCTTTCATTCCCTTTCAGGATCAGTCGTGGTCTTACAAACTCTACCAATGGTATGGACGAATCCGTTGCTTCATCAAAATGTGTAAAAGACCATAGCCGCACTTAAAAGCCGAGTACTCTACCGTTGAGTTAGCAACCCATATAAATAGGGTGTGTAGATACGATCGGAATAAAAAATAAATAAAGAGATTCGATTGCCCGACCTCGTCAAAACATTGAACTAGCAACAGATCAAAAAGAAAGATTTGATGATCAATTGTGAACATAAAAATGAACAGAGATCAGATGAAAATACAACAGATTCTGGGATAAATTATAGAGAAAATCTAAATAGATGTAAAAATTTATAGACTACCCATACTCTATTTTTTTTTTTTCATTATATTAACTAAGATACTTCTTGTGTCACAACGAAATTGACGAACCCATCATTTGAGTGAAATAAAGAAACAAACTTATGAAATGTGGATAAATAGATCTATTTATCCACGATCGAATTATATTTGTTCGATACACCATTGTCAATATGAATTGAATGTTGAGAAAACCAATTCAATAAATAAAACAAGGACTTGTGTTGGAGTGACACTACAACATAGATAAGGGATGAAGTATGAGTGGGGAAATAAATAAGGAATTCCGGTAGGAAAAAAATGTCGGGTTTATTCAATATTTATTCAATAGAGGTACAATAAGCAAGATTGACCTTTTGTTTGTTGGTGGAGTCCCAACGAAAACCATCTGATTGATGGTAATCCCATAATTTCCCAGTTATTTCATCTATTCACTCAATCTTTTTTCTATCTGTCTCATATCAAGAGAAGATCTTTTTTTTTTATAGTTCTATGATACGGGGTCATGTGAGAGCAACAATGAATAGAGAATAGAGAAAAAAAATAAGGAATGGTGGAGAAACAATTAGACAAAGCTAGATACTGGGCACCCCCCCCCTTTTTTTTTATTTCATTAATTTCATTTGATTAATTCGAAATTCCTTAAATACCTCCGCCTTCTTTGAAATATCATGAACAGTTCCTGTAGGTTGAGCGCCTTTTTCAAGGAAATATAGAATAGCGGAAACATTTGAATAAGTTTGGTTCTTTATCGGATCGTAAAAACCCACTTTACGAAGATCTCTTCCCTCTCTTCGGGATCGAACATCAATTGCAACGATTCGATAGATGACTCATTGGGATAGACATAAATGAACAACCCCCCCTAGAAACGTATAAGAGGTTTTCTCCTCGTACGGCTCGAAAAAGAATGATTCGAATTTATGTATTGTAGTGGCAAATAGATCCACAAAATCATCAATTAGACTATGATTTGAGTCATTTTTTTTTGTTCTTCCTTCCTGAAAAAAAAAAAAAAAAAAAGAAATCTCATTCGTACTCATAACTCAAGTTGGGTCATTCTCAAAGAGCTCGAAGGGAAATCCTTAGACATTTATTGAGCCGTCTCTAACCTCTTTTGTTTGTCTCGCCTAGAATCGATTTTATTTCTTCCCCATTCTGATCTAGTTGTTGAGACAATTGAAAACGGTGTTTCCTTGTTCCGGTATCCTTTATTTTATCTTTGCTTTGAATCCTTGGGTTTAGACATTACTTCGGTGATCCTTAATTGTTTCAAAAGGGTAGCAACATACCTTTTGTTATTTCGTTCTATGGAAACGATTGATTCCCCTGTGATACACTTTTGATCGGAATTGGTAAAACTATTTCGACAAATTCATTTTACTTTTTTTTTTTTACTTGTTCGAACTTGATCCTTTCAATTTCTATACCGAAGATATACTTACGAAGTTGTTCCAACTTATTGATTGGCATTAACCCTAGATCCTTCTCTCTGCTAAATGAACCAATTCTTTATGCTCGAGCTCCATCATGTGCTATATTATAATTATATTATTTTATTACAACCCCAAAATTGGGGTCCTAGTGGAATAGAACAAACTATGTCGAGCCGAGAGCATCTTCTTTGATATATAAAATGGTGGGTACAAGAATCCACAGCCGATAATGTCCTTCAAGTCGCACGTTGCTTTCTACCACATCGTTTCAAACGAAGTTTTACCATAACATTCCTCTAATTTTGGACCGGTATGGAATTGATTCAATATGGAATCATGAATAGTCATTGGCTCAATCGGTATATAGTATATGAAGTCCTCCATACTTTCATTTTCATAGATGGATCTGGAGAAGTCTCAGCAAGAATATAATTATACCCCATATTTTATTAGAAGAATGAAACACATTTATAAAAAACACGAAGAAATGCGTTGCTTAACACTTCTTTACATCTTCAACAGATTGTTAGGGATGATGAATCATGAAAGATCCAATTCTTTCTCAAACAACTAAAACTAAAGAAGGGTCTTTAATTAGATTACCGATACCGGAACAGAATGAGTCATTAACCAAATAAGCTATTCCAATGACCGGGAAAGATCGCAAGTGACTCGATAGGATAGATTCACCAATGTCACACTTCTTCGAGTAGAAAGAATTTATAAGGAATCATAAAAAACAATTTCAAGAATTTCCTACTTCGACATCATTACTGGAAATAAGTTTTCCAGTAAAGACTGAATTGAATCTCTAAATCCATCAACAAGTCGGTACAACGAGGATCTAAAAATGTTTAGCAGATATCTGATTAATTAAATCAGACGCGAATTTGATCATCATAAGAGACCTCTATGTTTCCTTTCCGATTGAATCATCAATAATTTAAACCAGATAAATGGGTCAAGAAACAAATCCAATTGTTTTGTTTTCTTGGGGATGGATAGAAGGGGCTCATGAAAGAAAAAATGAAGGTCGGTATTCTTTCAGGTATTCTTTCATCTGATTGATAAAATCAGAATCGTAGGAGTCTGATTTTATCGTATTCATCAGATACACCAAACAAGTGTTACCGGGGGTAATCGTGGGTATTTAAGGGATCGCAGATCTTTTTCGCCAAAACTGAAACACCGGTGTCACTGATCACTGAAATAGAACAATAACAATACATATAGGCATGGTTCATTTTCTACAGATTTTTCCTTACTTCAGATTCAGGAATCTTTCCATAAAGTAAAGTGAATGTATGAATCTCCCCCCTCCCCCAATTGATCGCTACATTGATTTCCAATTATTCATTGGAGCCAAATCAAATACAAAATAAAAGAAATTAGGTCCAAAGAAAATAATCTGTTCCGTATTGAATTTTCTTGTTTGTTAATAAGATCCGGATGACAAGGGTCTTAAAATTGATACCTTCCTTTCCTTTGCGGATTAACTCATATCGACACGAATTCCATGGGGATCATGAATCATATCCAAAGCCAATTTAAAAGGATCTTCTTATGGGATGCTATCCTGTCTTGTATAAGTACAAAGCAAAATGGGTTCATATCAATTCGTTGTTACTATTTTGTTTGATTTTGTCCCACCCCAGTCTCAGGAGCTTTAATTCCAGCGATGGAATTAATACCAAGAACCCCCCCGTTTTTTAGGATTCAGGATCCACATAGAATTAGTCATTTTGTCTACCCTATCTTTATTTATATTTACTTTAGGGAAGGTAGAGACTTCTCTTTTATTTCGCATTTCGACTCAGAATGCATCATGTGAGAATCCAAATATCATAGATATGGGGCATAAAGTTTATCCAAATGACTAACTAACCTTCAATATGAATATGGGCGAGGGGGCGAACATACGCTGAATGGCCCACCCAGTTTTTTTTTTTGAATTTCACTTTGATCTTTGTTCCCATCCTACCTATATCAAAAAAGATATTTATTTCCATCCACATGTCATTGATACTCGATCCGTTTGTTTGTGAGAAACAAAATCGAAAGGGAAGATATGATTCTATAGAAGAATCATTAGAAATCACAAAGAAAGATTGGATCACATTGTATCCAACATTACACCCTTAAACAGAAGATTCTTAAAAAGAACAATCTTTGTTATGATAGAATTGGTCTGGGACGGAAGGATTCGAACCTCCGAGTAACGGGACCAAAACCCGTTGCCTTACCACTTGGCCACGCCCCATTTTTATTTCTATTCGACACCGATAAACACTAATATCGGTATTGGTTGTTCGTCAATTCCAGCCCCAATATCTATTGAATTGGTTGTTGCTATGATTCTACACATGTAGATGTAGAATCAAAATGAATTTATTGATCATTACATATAATTCAATTAAGATATTGTATGTAAGGTATGATTCCTTCTATTCTCATTTGAGAATTGAAGGATTTTTGATTGAGGGAGTTCAAAGAAAAAGAAAGATTTTGCGGCCTACTTTCCCTTCTTTCTTCATTTTCCCCTTATATCAATAACCCAATAATAATGAAATTTTCTCCAAGAACAAAATGTTTGTTATGCTTAATATCTTTAGTTTGATCTGTCTTAATTCTGCCCTTCATTCGAGTAGCTTTTTCTTCGCCAAATTGCCCGAAGCTTATGCTTTTTTCAATCCAATCGTAGATGTTATGCCAGTCATACCTGTGCTCTTTTTTCTCTTAGCCCTTGTTTGGCAAGCTGCTGTAAGTTTTCGATGAGATCTTTAATACTGTCTTAGAAACATTCATGATTTATTCGATAAAAAAAAATTCTATTCTTAAGAATTGATAAGATCAGATAATGAACCCTCGACTCAAACATGGAAATTCTTTTGGATAACCGAGATGAATCGGAATCACCTCATTTCTTCATTCCTTCTGGGGGTCGAAGACCCTATGTATGGTCCCTACAATACCTAATTGTAGGTATGAGAGATCATTTTGTTAACGAAAGAATCAGAATCTTATTACAAATTCATTCCTGCAAATTCCTTATGTTTTCTAGAAACCGCTTCTTTTCTTGGTGTCAAAACGGAATATGTGGTACAAAAATGGAGAATCTATTCCCCTATTTCCCCCAAAATGATCTTGGAGATTGTGTAATGCTTACTCTCAAACTCTTCGTTTACACAGTAGTGATATTCTTTGTTTCTCTCTTCATCTTCGGATTCCTATCTAATGATCCAGGACGTAATCCTGGACGTGATGAATAAAAAAAATCAGGGGTTTTTCCTTGCTCGATTTCTTAATTTTCTTAGGATTTTCTTTCTCCATTCCATACATTTAACTATGAGAAAGGGGGTTAGAGATTTTTTCGAATTCGAAAGGGAAATATCAAGTGATCAGAAGAAACGGAGAGAGGGGGATTCGAACCCCCGGTACAAATAATTCGTACAACGGATTAGCAATCCGCCGCTTTAGTCCACTCAGCCATCTCTCCCAATTTTAAAAGGATAATTCATATGTAAAAGTTTTTCCTTATCTTTCTTTATTCTATAAATATAGACGAATTTGATCAATCATCAATTCCCTTTAGATAATGATTCGAAACAGATATCTCCAATAGAAAGAGTCCCTCTTTGATTTCGTCCGAAAAGTTCTTTCTTTTATTCCCCCGGCCTGGCCAGTACCTAGCCAGGCCATTCCTTGTTCCAATGAATCATAGATCAAATGATTTATTTGATTTGAAAACGAAAATGCTTGTTATTGAAGCAGCAACAAGGCTATTTCCATTCCTATGATAGGAGTGTCATTTCTTATTATGTTTTTCCTTTTCTC
The DNA here is from genome assembly GCA_029852735.1 of Persea americana. Classification (NCBI taxonomy): domain Eukaryota; kingdom Viridiplantae; phylum Streptophyta; class Magnoliopsida; order Laurales; family Lauraceae; genus Persea; species Persea americana. The sequence goes on along the minus strand of JAQQXO010000144.1, from coordinate 26,138 downwards.
GATTTACTTAAATGGAATAAAAAAAACATATTTTTTTCTATTATAATAGAACTCATATATTTCTTCAAAGAACATGTTTGAACCTGAACCCTTGAGTCCACAACCAAAACAATAGGATTTTTCACTCGATCCAATCGACCCGAATTCATAAGATTTGGCAGTTGAATGAATAGGAAAAGGAGTAGCTTCGAAAAAGAAAAATGGAGCTCTGGATTCTTGTACAACTCAACTCATTTTTATGTTCCGACTTCAATGGCTCTTTCGGGCCGGGACTATCAGTAACGGCTCCCCGATAAAAGCTTGTTATTGAAATGAACCTCCTTCTCCTATTTTATCAAGTCTCCCCGTCAGAGCACAACATGTCAGCACCCCAATTTTCATGATTCTGATCCTATCTTGATTACGTTTCACGCCCTTGTTCGACAAATGGCCCGCCCGTATACAATAATTATATTGTAGCGGGTATAGTTTAGTGGTAAAAGCGTGATTCGTTCTATTAACAAGTGAAATAGATAAGGGATCTTTCGTTTGATTCCTATTCTGATCAAAAACTTTATTTATTAAAAGGGCATTAATCCCTTACCTCTCAATGCCACATTTGAGGAAGAATATACATTCTCGTGATTTGTATCCAAAAGTCAAGTCAATTAGAAATTGACTAACAAAATTGGATTATGGAATTGCGAAGCATAATTTTTTTTTTAAGTTGGATCAACCATTCCAATTGAATGAGTATAAGTAAGGGATCCATGTATGAAGATACAAAAGTCTATTTCTAATCGTAACTAGATCTTTCATTTTTTTTTAGGGGGAGATTGAAGCCAAATAGCTATTAAACGATGACTTTGGTTTACTAGAGCCATCGACATATTGTTTCAGCTCGGTGGAACAAAAAAATTCTTTTCTTCAGGATTCTTGCAAGTACAAATAGGGAACGAAGTAACTAGAAAGATTTGTGAGAATCCTCCCCTTTCTAGAGGGATCATCTAAAAAGCAAGTCATTTGGGGTGCATTCAGACGAAAAGGCTGACATAGATGTTATGGGCCAAATGGATTTCTTTGAATTCAGATTTGCTATGACTCCCTTTTCCCATACATCGTAAATTTTTTCTTTTTTTTTTTTAGTTTTTTTTATGTCTTAGATTTGGGAATCCCATAAAGGAGCCGAATGAAACCAAAATTTCATGTTCGGTTTTGAATTAGAGACGTTAAAAATGATGAATCGACGTCTACTATAACCCCTAGCCTTCCAAGCTAACGATGCGGGTTCGATTCCCGCTATCCGCTTCATATTAATTATTATAATACATGCTTTTGATATGTCCCTAAAATATTTCTTTCACATACAATCCTATTCTTTTTTTTATAGGAGATAGGAAAGTCAGAATGTGAAAGAAATCGGAATGAAAAGCGTCCATTGTCTAATGGATAGGACAGAGGTCTTCTAAACCTTTGGTATAGGTTCAAATCCTATTGGACGCAATTTATTTCCATCTATTTTTGTAGATTGCTATGTCAAGAAACATATTTTGAATGATTCGAATCGGGGCCATTTCTCAACGATTCGTCTTGTACTTAAGAGTGATCAATTTCTTTATTTTTGTTCCTGAAGTAGAAACAGTTCTATCTGTTCCGGAATAGCTTCCTTCAAAAGGGCTTCCGCTTGCGCGGTAAATGTCTTGGTAGAAGATATGATTTCTTGGACCTGAGGTTTATTTGTTTTTAAGTAGGTACGTAACTGAACGAGAAATTTCTTTACCTGTCCAATTTCTAACGGATCAAGATACCCATTCGCTCCAGTATAAATAGTAACTATCTGTTCTTCCACCGTGAGAGGGGCTGCTTGGGATTGTTTGAGCAACTCGCGCAATCGTTGACCTCTTGCCAATTGATTCTGAGTGGCTTTATCGAGATCAGAAGCGAATTGTGCAAAGGCTTCTAACTCTGCGAATTGAGCCAGTTCCAGTTTCGATTTGCCGGCTACTTGTTTCATGGCTTTAATTTGAGCTGCAGATCCTACTCTCGAGACAGAAATACCCACATTAATGGCAGGACGGATTCCGGCATTGAATAGATCAGCGGATAAGAATATTTGTCCATCTGTAATGGAAATCACATTAGTAGGGATATAAGCCGAAACGTCCCCAGATTGAGTCTCAACTATTGGTAAAGCGGTCATACTTCCTTCACCTAAACGAGAACTTGATTTAGCGGCTCTTTCCAAAAGGCGTGAATGCAAATAAAAAACATCTCCTGGATAAGCTTCGCGACCGGGCGGTCTTCTTAATAGAAGAGACATTTGACGATAAGCTTGTGCTTGTTTGGAGAGATCATCATAAATTATTGAAGTATGTCGTTCACGGTACATAAAATATTCAGCCAGAGCCGCTCCTGTATAAGGAGCGAGGTATTGTAATGTAGCAGGTGAATCCGCCGTTTCGGCTACCACAATAGTGTATTCCATTGCGCCTCGTTCCTGGAAAGTGGTCACTACCTGGGCCACGGAGGATGCTTTTTGACCAATAGCTACATAAACACATATTACATTTTGCCCCTTTTGGTTGAGAATAGTATCTGTGGCTACTGCTGTTTTTCCGGTCTGTCTGTCCCCAATAATTAATTCTCGCTGACCGCGTCCTATAGGGATCATCGAATCAATAGCAATAAGTCCCGTTTGAAGAGGCTCATATACGGAACGTCTCGAAATAATACCTGGAGCAGGAGATTCGATTAACCGAGATTCAGAAGCTGAAATTTCACCTCTCCCATCAATGGGTTTAGCCAGAGCATTTATAACACGACCCAAATAAGCCTCACTAACGGGTATCTGAGCAATTCTTCCTGTTGCTTTTACAGAACTTCCCTCTTGTATCATCAAACCGTCACCCATTAATACAACGCCAACATTATTTGATTCCAAATTCAGAGCAATGCCTATTGTACCCTCTTCAAATTCTACTAATTCCCCTGCCATTACTTCATCAAGACCATGAATACGAGCAATGCCGTCGCCTACCTGAAGTACTGTGCCGGTATTCACAATCTTGACTTCTCTATTATATTGTTCAATACGTTCACGGATAATATTACTAATTTCGTCGGCTCGAATGGTTACCATTAGTGTCTCTTAATTCTTTTTCGGAAACAAAGAAAAAAAAAAAAAAATAATGCCTACAGTAGAAGGGCTAATCAGTTACTTCTTTCATGGCCCCGAGCATGCCAATATTAGCACCGATGGTGCGTAAATGTAACTCGCTGTTTGAACAACTATTCAGAGTTCCTAGAGCTCCTTGTAAGGCTTGTTGGAAAACTCGTTGTCGCACCTGATTAATTGCTCTTTGTTGTTCAAAATGAATGGTTTCATTTTTGTAATTTTCTAATCGTTCCAAATTCTCATAAGTGGCATTAATCAAATTCCATTTTTCTCGTTCTATCTCAGAGTATCCATTCACTCGAAACTCATCTGCTTCTATTTCCACTTTCCGTAAGCGAGCCCGGGCTTTTTCGAGCTGCTCAATGGCTCCTTCACGTAGTTCTTCTGAATTTCGAATAGTACTCAAGATCCTCTGTTTTCGATTATCTAATAAATCACTTAATGAAAGTAGATTATCTTCCCATTCATTTCACAACTTCACTTCCATGATCTCTTCCCGAACCAAACATGAATCTTTCGATTCATTTGGCTCTCACACTCAGTTACTTAATGGGTCATTCCATCTATTTTAATGTAATGAGCCTACCCTCTCTTCTCTGTTCGTATTCCAAGATATCAAAACTGATATGATACGAGACCAGAATATTCGGAGGACTCTTCCGACCCGACAAAAAATCTGTCATTGTCAGCAAAGTTGTTTCTTTTTTTTTTGTTTTCTTCAAATCCAAAAAATTCTTCTTATTTTAGACATAGGTCATCGATTCAACATTGGATAAAAAAGGGCGAGACACCTATTTTTACAGTAAATGGTTCAAATCATTTTATCGATATGAGTGTTCTATATCGGATAAATTGCCAACTATTCATTTTTTCGAAACCATCTCCGTACTAACGTAGTGGTAGAAAGAGTACCATGTTGTGCCTGGACTTCAAACGGTTTCGCTTTAACCATGTTAAAGGTCCCACATTATTGGCTGATAGAGAATCAAAGTTGATTTACCAATAAGTTACGAAATGCTATGGTTCTTACATATGATTTCTTAATTTATTCAGAAGTAATTCGTCGAGATCGTGCACCTTTCTTTCCTATTTATAACTTTCCCATTCAAAAAAAAAAAAGGAAAGTGCAGCCGGTTGGATCCAGCCTATTCTTGAAATACACAACTCGCACACACTCCCTTTCCAAAAAAGATCAATACACCAAGCACTACACTTAGATTTATTAGATTTGTTGCTAAAATATCGGTATTAAACCCGAAACTCCCAGCGGATGGCCAGTGACCAAAGGAAACGAAAGAATCGGTTACATCTTTCATATGCTTTTCTCTTATAGATAGGACCAACAAAATGGAACAGAGTTCTTTTTGTATCACTTCGCCCCCTTTGTTTTGGATTGATTTATTTTTATTAATTTCCTTATTATAAATATGAATAGATTCATTTTAATAAATATTTTTCTTTATTATTATTTCCATGGAAATTCTCAATAATCTATTTATTTAGTCCCAGGTTTCATGTCAATTACGAAATACCTCGTTTGTTGTTTGTTGCAACACTTCCTAAAAGTAAAAAAGAGTTTCCATTAAGAACGGAAGGGAAGAAAGCAAGTGGGTCTGCTATGCTAATTCCTCATCCTCAAATCACTCCATCCCCGGGGGTATTGTCTCAACGAAGAAGTGATTGTAGGAGTTAAGTTTGGATATAATTCGGCAAGGCAAGCCCGCGGCAATAAAATAGGAAAAGAAAATAAATATTTATTTTTCACATTTATAGGATTAAACAAAAGGATTCGCAAATAAAAGCGCTAATGCCACGACCAGTCCGTAAATCGTTAAAGCTTCCATAAAAGCCAGACTAAGCAATAAAGTACCTCGTATTTTACCCTCTGCTTCTGGCTGTCTCGCGATACCTTCTACGGCTTGGCCCGCAGCAGTACCTTGACCAACTCCAGGTCCAATAGAAGCAAGTCCCACAGCCAATCCAGCAGCAATAACGGAAGCGGCAGAAATCAATGGATTCATATTAAGTTCCTCGCACCAAAAAAAAGAAATGGTTAATGATACAATCAACCGATGAATTATTACTTCATTATTCCATCACTTAAGATCTATCCGAAAAAAAAAAAGAACTAAGAACTCTGAATTGAAATAATAATATTACTGAATCATCAGAGCTACTTCGATATCTCGTTTTTAGTTTCTATCCGTGGAGTCTTTGTAAATCTATATGATTCCAGTTCTTCCATTTCTTTGTTCCGAACCATTCCATTCTTTCAATTCTTCGCTCTTTCTCTTCTATATGCATGCTTGACTTCATTTGTTTATTCATTCAATCCACAGTCACAGATAAAACGGAAGGGCTTGCATTGGAATCCGTCTAAATTCAGTGGGATGGGAAATAATATATATGGATAGCCCATATATAACTAGTGAATATCTAATATCACATATACATTGTTTCTTTAATAACGTAAACCATCCGTATCTTCTATTGAACCGGATTCTAGAATCATTCTTCGAAACATATACAGGGATTGGCTTAGAGCCCTTACATATACCCAGCTCGACCCCCCTTACTTTTTTTTAATTCTCTAATATCATACATTTTTTTTTTGCTCCTATTCTAGATCGTATATACCGGTATGAGTTGGGATAAGCTTTTTTTTAAGACCATTTCGGAAGCTAGTCAATGATGACCCTCCATGGATTCACCTATATAAGCTGCGGCTAAAGTTGCAAAAATAAGAGCCTGAATCCCGCTTGTGAATAATCCAAGGAACATGACAGGTATAGGAACCACCGAAGGTACTAAAGAAACAAGAACAACAACTACTAATTCATCCGCTAATATATTCCCGAAAAGTCGAAAACTAAGTGATAAGGGTTTTGTGAAATCTTCTAGGATGTTAATTGGTAAAAGTATTGGAGTTGGTTGAATGTATTTACCGAAATAACCCAATCCTTTTTTGGTAAGACCCGCATAGAAATATGCCACTGACGTAGGTAAAGCTAAAGCAACAGTAGTATTTATATCATTCGTGGGTGTGCAGCTAACTCTCCATGCGGTAACTGTATGATTTTCCGGGGTAAAAGGGCACCTGACCAGTTAGAAACAAAAATAAATAGGAACATAGTTCCAATAAAGGGAACCCAAGGACCATATTCTTCTCCAATCTGAGTTTTGCTCAAGTCTCGAATGAATTCGAGGACATATTCGAAGAAATTCTGACCGTCGGTTGGAATGGTTTGTGGATTCCGAACAGCTATAGTGGCTGAACCTAATAAGATAGCAATTACAACCCAAGAAGTGATAAGTACTTGGGCATGGACTTGGAAACCCCCTATTTGCCAATAAAAATGTTGGCCTACTTCCACATCGGATATATCGTATAACACTTTTAGTGAGTTGATGGAACAGGGTAAAACATTCATATTGCCCTCTGACATAAATGGAACTTAAAAAGGAATTATTTTGATTCAGCCATCTCGTATCTCTTTCTCAACTCGTCTACTTTGAATCAATCGTATATTTCGGATCCCAAGTGATCACATAATATCCCCAGTGATTTTGATCTCTTTTTTGAGACTCAGGGATAGTAACCGATTCAATCAATTTATGGAGTTTCCAAAGTCATTGACTTATCCTATTATTAATCAACAATTTCTTATATAGCTAGAACCGCCCTCACAAATTGCGGATACTAATTTGTTAAGAATCAATCGGATTGAAGCTATAGCGTCATCGTTCGCTGGAATCGGAATATTTGCGAGATCCGGGTCACAATTTGTATCGATTAAACAAATTGTTGGAATCCCCAAAGTGAGACATTCTCGAAGAGCCGTATATTCTTCTTGCTGATCAACGATGATTACAATATCGGGTAACCCCGTCATATATTTGATCCCGCCCAGATAGGTTTGCAAGTGAGATAATTGCCTCTTCAACATTGCTACATCTCTTTTCGGGAGACAATTGAGTTTCCCCGTATTTTGTTCCGATCTCAAGTTCCTGAACCTATGAAGTCTCATTTCTGTAGTGGACCAATTCGTTAACATACCACCGAGCCATTTTTTATTAACATAATGACACCGAGCCCTTATTGCAGCTGATGCTACTGAATTGGCTGCTTTATTTTTGGTACCAACTATTAAGAAGTGTTTTCCTATACTTGCTGCATCAAAAACTAAATCACAGGCTTCTGACAAAAAACGAGCAGTTCGAGTAAGATTTGTAATATGAATACCCTTACGCTTTGAAGAGATGTAAGGTGCCATTCTAGGATTCCATTTCCTAGTACCATGGCCAAAATGAACTCCTGCTTTCATCATCTCTTCAAAATTCATGTTCCAATATCTTCTTGTCATTTCTCCCCACATTTTCTCTCTTTTTTTTTTTATTTAAGAGGTACCTGAAATAAATAATTGTTCCGACGGAACCTTCTACCGGAGATTGACCGTTAATACCCAGTCCAAGTCATTAATTCCTTTCTATTCGTTATTATCTTTATTACCAAATCAAATGACCAGGACCCTATAGTTAAAAGAAAAGAATGAATCTGTCATTAAATCCCGTAAATGATCGTTCTGATGTATCAGGGAAATTATTTGGGATGCAAGAACCAAATAATTCTCTGTGGTGGAACAAAAGATCTCTCATTTCCTCCTCGAATAGATTCTTCTTTTTGATTTCCAAAGGAATGTTGCTGTGTTGCCTTGAGCGGTGCACTAATCCTTTGAATCCGGTACCAACAGGCATCATCCCCCCCAGAACAACGTTTTCTTTCAGGCCTTTCAACCAATCAATACGACCTCGTAGAGCAGCTTTTGCTAAAACTCGAGCGGTTTCTTGAAAACTCGCTTCGGATATGAAACTTTGAGTATTCAGAGATGCCCTCGTTATTCCCAATAAGATGGCTCGGTAACAGATCGCTTCTTCCAAAGCACGCCCTGTTCGTTCCGCTCGCAACAATCCGATTAGTTCTCCAGGTGAAAAAACATTAGACATTCCATCTTCTGAAACCAACACTTTTGATGTTATTTGACGTACAATAATCTCTATATGCCTATTATGGATCTGCACCCCTTGGGATCGATAAACCTTTTGGATCTTATTAACCAAAGAGATACGACTTTGCGCTATGGTTAGTTCAGCGCCAATCAAGAATCCCCAAGGAATTCCAAGGATTCTTGTTATACGTTCGTTCCAACCCTCAACCCTCTTTTCTAAGTTCATCGATATTGAATCAATCGAACGCGCTTCTAACACTTGTTCCACTTTTGGAAGACCTTGTGTTATATCACCCGATCTCGATTTTTCATATATAAATGTAACTAATGTATCTCCTTCGTAAAGGATTTCTCCACAATGGCCATGAACAGTTGCTCCTGGCGTAGCCAAATGGGGCTTAGCGGATCTTATGACTAAGGAGTCAACATGAACAATTAGAACTTGACTCGATTTTATGTGTGGTCCGCATTTGGATATACATACATTTTCACAAATAAACTGTCCAAGGCTAATTATTGTGGATGTCTCCTCACAATAATCGTGAGGGAGAAAGCACCAATTCAAATCGAATGGATTAAAAATGATGTTACTGCATGAATCGGGATTATAAATTCTCCCATTTTCATCCATTAAATAATATCTAAGCCCTCGGAAAGTATGTTTGAAATTGTCAAGTAGAAAATATTTCTTTAACAAGATCTGATTATGAGTTATTAAATAGAAATAGTAAAATGAATAAAAATTCGTAATTTTAGGTACAATCCCTAAAGGACCCAACGAATTCCTAATGGGAATCGCGGGATCCTCTTTAATTAATTTAATTAATTCTTTGTGAGATTTCGAACCATTGAATAGACCAATTCGAGAACAATCGGATGATAACAAAATTAGAAAAGATGGACATTCCTTATTTCTATTCAGCAACGTACGAATAGTCCCTTGATGTTGGGTAAATGATTGAATCCTCGCCTTGAAATAAAAAGGATTAATATTGGTGCGATCTGATCCATTATTGGCAATCAATCCTGAACTTGCCATATCATTCCTTTTTCCGATATAAAAAATAGAGGACTTCACTAAATCAATTCTTATGAAATCTCGAATCAGATCATTTGCCCTTACTTCAACAAAGGAAGCATGAACCTCTTCTATAGAACCATCTCGGTCTTGGTTCCAATTCAATACTAAACAAGTCCGAACTAATTGAAGACTTGTGTGATAAATTCCCCGAATCGGTTTGCCATTTCCATAAAGGATATAATTGACAATTCGTAGTTGCACATTATCCCTTTCCTGCAACGGATCCTGGGGGAAAAGCGTTGCTAAATTTATCCCATCAGCTATTTCATATGTGACTACGGGTCGAACTGAAACAAAATACTTTTTCTTGGTAGGTGTAATCCGTTGGACATAAATCCAATTTTTCCATTTTTTTGATTCCTTAGAATTTTTTTTTCCCGTTCCTGGTGGTATCAAGATGCCGCAGTGCCGGGATATCTTATCTGTCGCTCCAGGAAAATAGATATCCCCAGAAAAGATTTTGAGTTCAATCCTTTTTTTTTTTCTCTCCACCCGGACCAATCCGCCTACTTGGCTTCTTGTATTTAAAGCGATTCGTGTATCTACTCCAATGATACTGTTGTTCCGTACCATTATGGGCGAAGAACCGGGTAAGATATGCACTTCTTCGGGAATGAAAAAAAATCGATCTACTTTCATTTGGTATTTTGGCCTAAATTCTTTTGCTCTTCGATACTCAATCAAATCCTCTTTTTTGACGATTGAACCCACCCCTATAGTCCCATATTTAGTAATTCCTGAACTGCTTCTTCTGTATAGGGGATCGTCGAAATAAGCAAGAATACTATTTCTAGGTAAAACACCATTTATGGGTATTTCAATCGAGATACCGGAACGGGGCATTAGTTCTTTTTCTCGTTCTTGATCAGATTGGAATGGGATGATAAATCTATTTCTTCGCCTCTTAGCCAATAAATCAGAATTCTCGTGGAGAATGGTAGGATATATGAAATTCCAATGACCGTTGGATATGATTCGATCAGGTCCTGAATAATCAAGAACCCCCCCCTTTTTACCGTAAGGATTCGAACTAAACAATTTGTGTCTCACTTGATCATTAGTCACGGAGAGGTCAGAAATAGATCTCCGTTCAACAGAATGAACATTCATTTGATCTTGATCCTTGTGGAGCGAAAAAGGCACTATACTGGATCTGCACAGAGCTCCTGATAATATCCATAAATGACTTGTTTTGGGTAAGAGATGAACATTACCATATTTATATTCAGGTGCATGGTACACATCGGTACTCCAGTGCATTTCTCCCTCTGAGTCAGAATAAATATGTTTTCGAACTTTCTCTTTAACTTTATTAAAATTGAAAGTGGATGTTCCAGCGCGAATCTCAGCAATCACTTGTTCTGATTCTACATATTGATCATTTTGAACTAAAAGAAAACTTTTGGGTGGAATATTCACATTATGTAGAATATCGTGACTCTCAATAGTTACATACAGGTCTATATAACATAGAAAAGCAGGATGCCCATGACGTGTACGTGTGGGATGAACCAAATCCTCATTGAATTTTATTTTTCCCTTAAAAGGAGCTCGTACATGTTCTGCAGTACCACCTGTGAATACTCCACCGGTATGAAAGGTTCTTAATGTTAGTTGAGTCCCCGGTTCGCCGATTGATTGACCCGCAATAATACCTACTGCTTCTCCTAATTCGACCAGGTCGCCATGAGTGGGACTCTGACCATAACATAATCGACAGATCCAAGATATACTCCTGCAAAGAAAGGGGGTTCGAATATATATTGGTTGTGTTCGAAAGGTTATGAATCGAGTGACAAGTCCAACCCCAATATCTTTATTTTGAGCGGCAATGCAACGTAGGCCCATATATATATTGTATGCTAATACACGACCAATTAGTGTTTGGACCCAAATTCTTTCCGTCATCCCATTTCTAGGACTCACGGAAATGCCTCGGGTAGTGCCACAATCTGTTCTACGTACAACAATGTGTTGAACTACTTCAACAAGTCTACGCGTGAGGTATCCAGCATCTGATGTTCGTACAGCAGTATCCACAACTCCTTTGCGGGCTCCGTAGCAGGAAATGATATATTCCGTTAAAGAAAGTCCTTCGCGTAAATTGCTTTGAATCGGTAAATCAATCATTTGTCCTTGGGGATCCGACATTAATCCTCTCATACCTACTAATTGGTGTACCTGAGATGCATTTCCTCTAGCTCCCGAAAAGGACATTATATGGACTGAATTAGAAGGATCAGTCATCCTAAAATTAGGATGCATTTCTTGTCTCAAATATTCACTTGTAGCATACCATATCTCAATGGATTGGCGTAATTTTTCTACTGTGTGTACATTCCCATAATGATGGTGCTTTTCTAAAATGAAACTTTGTCGTTCAGCATCTTGGACTAGCCACCCCTTAGAAGGTACTGTTAAAAGATCATCAATTCCTAATGAAATGGATGTAGCAGTGGCTTGCTGGAAACCCAGAGTCTTTACTTGATCCAGGGTGTGCGATGTATATGCCATTCCGAAGTGATCTATTAATCTGCTAATAAGTCGTTTCATGGCAGACCCATCTATCGCTTTATTGTAAAAGAACAGATCAGCCCATTCTGCCATAAGTACTTCTCTATTCCGCTGAGTAGGATTCGCCAATGGGTTTGAGTCAGTGATTCGAAGACCTCCTTTACTGGATCTCGATTCATGTAGAAATTAAGGAATTATGATTCCAGTTGAACCGGAGAGATCCAAATTCCCGCGGTATTACATAATTCCTTAGCTTAGGTACCGTATGAGTAGGCCTGACAAAACCCCTGTATGGCTTCTTCTATTTCTCGAGAAAAAGAAATATGACCAACAGTGGTTCGGATGTATATACAAAGGGTTTGTTTTTTTATACGTCTTACTATTAGATAGTGCCCATAAATTTCATGATAGGTACCCAAAGATTCATATTGAACTTCGACAGGAACTTCTCTTGAGGCAATGACACGTTGATCTAGTCGCCACCGAAGCCACAAAGGACTATCTAAATTGATTCGTTTCTGCTGATAAACTATAAGTACATCATAGGAACTACAAAAATAGGGCTCTTTCTCTTTCGTAGTATATTTATACTTATAATCATTAACTGTTTCATTTTGATAGTTTATGCGATTCCATGGATTATACCTATTTGCACAAATACCTCGACGATTCCCGATCGTTAATACATAGAGTCCAATAAGCATATCTTGGGTTGGTACCGAAATGGGATCTCCAATAGCCGGAGAAAAGAGATTCATATGAGAAAACATAAGTAAACGAGCCTCCGCTTGCGCTTCCAAAGATAAAGGTACATGAACAGCCATTTGATCCCCATCAAAGTCTGCATTGAATCCTTTACGAACTAATGGATGTAAACAAATAGCACGTCCACCCCCTAAAATGGGCTGGAACGCCTGTATGCCTAATCTATGCAGGGTGGGCGCTCTATTCAACAATACAGGATGCCCCTGCATAACTTCTTGAAGTATTTCCCATACAATGGGTTCTTTTTCCCGAATTTGACTTTTAGCAATTCCTATGTTAGAAGCGATATGTCGTCTGATTAAACCACGAATGACAAATGTCTGAAAAAGTTCTATTGCTATTTCTCGAGGTAATCCACATCGATGTAATGAAAGCGAAGGGCCCACGACAATGACGGAACGCCCCGAATAATCGACCCGTTTACCAAGTAGAGTCTCACGAAATCTTCCTTCTTTGCCTTCAATTACATCTGAAAATGACTTGTAAACTTTATTATGACCGTCTCTCATTGGTTGTCCGCGGATCCCATTATCAAGAAGTGTATCCACGGCTTCTTGTACCAATTTCTCCTGACACATTACTAATTCCCCTGGCGTAGATCTACTTGTTGTTAATGAATCGGTAAGAGTATTGTTCCGATAGATAACTCTTCGGTAGAGTTCATTAATATCCGAACTCATTAGTTTACCCCCATCTATCTGAATGATTGGCCTCAACTCGGGAGGAAGAACTGGTAATAGGCACAAAACCATCCGTTCTGGTTCTACATTTGTTCGAATAAAATGCTTAGCTAATTCCATGCGTCTAACCAAAAAATCCTTTCTTCTTCCAATTTTTCTATCTTCCCATTCATTCCCAGTGAACCCTTCTTCCCCTAATTCCTTCCATTCTACCGATGAATGATCTATAATAATTCGCAAATCCGGATCGGCTAATTGTTCTCTGATAGCACCTGCTCCAGTAGAGATTTCTCGATTTCGAAATGTATCGAAACCTGGGGTAGTAAAAAAAAGTGGGATGCTGTATTTCCGGGATTGGATTTCAGATTCGAATGAACCTCGTAATCGCAAGAAAGTCGGTTTTTTAGCTATGGGCCTGGCAAAAGAAAAATTGGGATA
>JAQQXO010000144.1:5000-7500 GCA_029852735.1 Persea americana | reverse complement strand
CTATATCCAAATTTCGATTTTATATTCAATATATTCAATGAAAAATGCAAGCACGACGATTTCCTAATAGGAATATGTAGATAAGATACCTGACTAGGTATCCGTGTAAGAATTTCTGTTCTGGGGTTTACATATACACATAATTGTTGTTATAATTGAAATTGAAAAGGATTAATTATGGAAAAGAATTGAGACTGATTAGTCGTATATCAATTTGATCTCCTTATGTTATTAAGGAAACAAAATTGGAGATCAAAATCCAAGAACCATTCATGAATTCACAGTCATTAATGCTTCCAATTTGCTCTGAATTTTTGATTCTGTGACTGGAAATCCATTTTTCTCTTTCAATAGAAAAAAAGGGGAAAGCTTTTATTTAGGTGTTGTGTGTTTTGAAATACAATCAATCTAAGAGAACAACAGGATCCAATCAAAAAAAAGAAATGGTTCAGCAATTCCCCAGAATATTTCCATCTATATCTATTTTGTATCGTTTTGGCGGCATGGCCGAGTGGTAAGGCGGGGGACTGCAAATCCTTTCTCCCCAGTTCAAATCCGGGTGTCGCCTGATTAACAAAAGACTCGGAATTTCTTACCCTACTAAACTAATAGAACTCACAAAATTCTTGCCTGGCAGAAGCAGAGGTAAGGGGCGGGGACTGTCGATACCCAATTTTAAGAATCGGGGGGTTGACTTTCCATTATTTCTTCAAAAATAAGGGGTGTGACCCAAACCTGTACCATACCAATATGAATTACCAATATAAATAAAGAAATACTCACTTAATTACGGATTCCTGATGCGTTCAGGCCATTGATTTGATTTATCAATCGAATCAAATCCATAGTAAGATTCAATTGTGAGATTCAGAACTACGAAAGTCAGGGACCGTAAATCCGTGTATCCAAAGGAAGGTTCCTAAGAGACTGTAAATCCTTGCTCCTAGGATCCAAGAAGGGGTTATAGGAAGGACTATAAATACTTCCGAATTACCTTACCCTACTAGTGTTTACTGACTGAGTCTTGAAGTAGATTGGGTAGGCTGGTGGGGAATCCAATTAGGAGTTGTGGAAAGAACTGAAGATACTTTGTATCCATACAAACTCATGAGAGTCTCTGAGTGCTCAGGTTTTCAATTAATATTGTATGGGTGATTGGCTTTTATAGAATAAAAGTGGAAAAAGGTGCTTTCGTTGGGGTAACCCCGCCAAGAATGTAATAGGGTGTCTTCCAATTGTTTCACATTTCACAGAAGTAGAGACAGTAAGGCTTAGATGGGAAATTAGGGGTATGTGATAGATAGTTATATATCTTGATGGTATATTTTTTTTTTTTCTGCTTTTTGTTTATGAAAGGCAACAATAGGTCTTACTATTCCTACATATTCCATTAGTCACATTCCCTTGAGACTTCCAAGGGGCAACTGTGTATCTTGCTTGTACTTAGTGCTTTCCGATTCCACCAGAAATCATATAGGGACTTGTTACGGGTGTATTCATTGGATTGGTTCATCAAAAACGTTAGGTCAAAATCCCATTTTGACTCTGCACCATTGATTCCACTATTATTAGTGATCAAGAATGGAATAATTCCTTCATATTCATAGAGATAGGGGACACGATTCACATGGATATAGTAAGTCTCGCTTGGGCTGCTTTAATGGTAGTCTTTACATTTTCCCTTTCACTCGTAGTATGGGGAAGAAGTGGACTCTAGGGGTACTACTAATTGAGTTGAGTAATCGAATTTATCAATTGTTTAATAGATCGTTCTGCAAAGCGCTTTTAAATCAAAATATCTCCACTTCATAAATTCTACTGGAATCCAATATGAATAAGAACCTTTCGATCAAACAAATATTTCAACGACTTGATTCCCATATTCGTATTTCGAAACTCAAAGGGATACACATGATGGGAAATTTTTTCCAACCGAATTCTTTCTAAATATTCTATTTCGACAAATCGGCCCTTACTAGAACTAGAATTATGCATATTACAATGAGGAGCAACCAACCCCTATTTTTTTTATTTGTTTCCCTTTTCTCTTTGCTGTTCAAAGAGGGAACCGTTCTTCTATTACGTACGTGGATATGTACTTTCTACTGAGGCGACATAGACATAGTCGTTGTCCAAAGAGGTACTACGCCTAATAAGATCTTACTTTCGTTGGGTATGCGTACTTACCTTTTTATACTCCTAGGAATCTTATTTATGCTTTATCGACTCGTCTCATGTCATGGTTCAAGCATGAAAAATCGGTGGGGTCTACTACATCCTTTTCAAAATCCGAAGAAGTTACTATAGAACTTTTTGGATCATCTGTTAACGGTTCAATCAATTACTTCTTCGTAATGCTAAAAAAAGGCTTGGTTTTCTTTTATATAATATATGCCCATACTAGTCTTTCTCCATTGATTCTTTCAATGGATCCCCGGATCCATATGGAAAATAATAAGAAACCCAGGAATTAGAAAAGTTGACGTTCGATTATTTCAGA
>JAQQXO010000143.1:0-57721 GCA_029852735.1 Persea americana | reverse complement strand
AAGGATTACTACAAAGTCCTTGGCGTAAGTCGAGACGCAGATGAAAAGGAGATCAAGCGAGCTTTCAGAAAATTGACGGTTCAATTTCATCCAGACAAAGCAGCGAAGAATGGAATCAGTCAAGAAGAAGCGCAGAAGAAGATGTCGAGTATCAATGAAGCGTATGAAGTGCTGTCTGATCCGGAGTTAAAGGCGAGGTTCGATCATGGTGAGGATCCAAATGATCCTACTGCTGGTCAACAACCATTCCAAGGCAGTCCATTTGGCTTTGGAGCTGGTGGTCAGCCAGTCTTCTTTCAGCAGAGGTCTGGCGGTGGGCAGCAGTTCAAGTTTCAAGCTGGTGGCGGCTTTCCTGGTGGTGGCTTCCCAGGTGGCTTCAACTTTGGCTGATCATGCCTTTCAACCTCCGTCGATTGGCTTGGTCTCAGTTCCTGCATTGCGTTGGATGATTGGCGTTGTAGTAATGTGCACGATCATGAAAGAGCACTCTTCAACGAATAGAGAGTGTAAGCACTTAGAGTATGCTTTTGTATTATTCATCAGAATATCTTTATGTCAAAGCAACATTTTTTGCTCTATCTTCAAATCGCTTTCGACACCATCATACAATGCTATTGATGAAATCGTGAGCAACCTTGAACGAGCTTCTTGCTGTGGTGTGGAAATTAGTGTCGTGACCATTCTGCAGAACATGATAGTAAGCATATCTTGTAGAACCAGGATACAAGCGCTGCGTCTCAGCACCAGCAGAAGTCGATCCACTCCCGCAATCAGCTGATTGACCTAGAAGACCATTTACCTCTCCTCGAGCACAAAAGACTTGATCTTCTTGTCCAGTCAAGACAAATACTGGACCAGTAAAGCTTGGAGCTGGAAGCTGTCCAAGCAGAGAAGTAAGAACTTCACCAAGAGGAACAGCTCCTCGATTAGCAAAATCGAGATCAACTAGATCCTCAGAGTACTTGCCAAAGTAGAATGCGGCTTCATAGCCACTTCTGCTACCACCGACTGTGTAAGATGGATCGAGTGTGCCGTATTTTGCAGGAAAGACTGCTGCTGCTGGAACAGGGAGAAACAGTCCAAGCACAGAAACTGCACCGTTCGCGAAGCGATCAGAGAAGCCAGTCAGCATGTATGAGTCGACATCAGCTGGATATTGTTGTGCGTGAACATTGGCGATGACAGAGCCTTCTGAATGACCGACCATGACAACCTTCTTGAACGCTTTGCCACCAACTACACCTGCACGAAGCTGTCTTACGACGTCATGAAGTGTTGCGGAGTTAATGGTTGTCTGGCACTCAAGACCAACGATGTGAGATGATTGGCCATTGCAGAGTCGATCGATCGAGAATGTTGGATATCCTTGTTGACTAGCATAATCCACCCAGCTGTACTCAGTTCCATTCACTTGTTGTGCTGAGCCTGGCACTCCTTTTCCAGACCAGTAGTTGCGATCATATCCTACACCATGAACCAGCAATTGTACTGTCTCGGCTCGAGAAGCATTATAGACTTCTGGTGCGCAATATCGTCCAGCGATTGTGTATCCTGCAGTGATATTGTGTGTTGGCAGAGTGTTGACCAGAGTCTGGAGAGCAACAGTGCTGAGGTTGAGAATGCTCGAAGAATTGATAGTTTCTGGAATGATCAAATTCAATGCTGATGCTGAGACAGATAGCTGAATGTTGTCATCACATTTTGGTGCAGCGGCGGCCAAGGCCACGAGGCCAAGCATAAAAATGGACTTCATGTTGATGAGATGAATAGTGCCGCTCAAATGCCGGGCTAGGAGTGATTGATATAGATCGCAACATTTGGTGCGAGTCGTCAGTGGACGTCATCGTCGTGAAGAATATGGCGAAAGAAGATTTCGATCGTCTGGCCTTGGATAGATCGAACCGTAGACAATTGACAAAGGTACTTCAATAGCATTGTAGTAGTTTCATAGAGACTGGATGAAGCGCCGATATGAACTAGAGCCAATGTTCAGTAGCGTTGGAGAGATCGTCGTCCAGCAAGTGGAAACTCCGATGCTTGACATCGATGGTAGAGAAGTGAAAAAGCTACTGTGTGCTTTGATCGATGTGTTCACCGCTGTGCGAATAGCGAGATTAGAGCATCTCATTCCAAGATGTGCTTGACGATAGCATGACTGAGGTCATATTGAGGACCTGTCCACTGCTTGCGTTCTTTCGGTGTAGAATCATCCATGCTTGAAGTGGAATTTGCACTCGCATTTAGCAGACTCACCATCGAACGGCATTAGCATGGTTTAGCTTACCCTTCGAGACTTGTGAACTATCGTTGTCCTTAGCAGATCGACGTGCGTTGTGCACAACGCTGCTACCATTCGACGCTCTCACGGCACCTATATGCTTCGTTCGTGGTCCTGCTCATGCTGCTCTCATCTCAGATGACTGTTGAACGGCAGGTTTTGCTATTGCGACTTCACGTCTTTGCCTTCGGACAACGTGTGAAGTCATGTCTCGCAAGCTGCAGCCGTTGACACTGACAAACAGCTACGATCGCACGATCTGCCGGTCTAGCTGCATTTCTGGCCAGAGATGTACAACGTACCTGTCGAAACGTCCGATCGGTGAAATGCAAAGCATCAGATCGAGATGTGGACCATGTCAAAGTCGAAGTAGAGTTGATGTTGTGGTCAGGTGGAAGGTGCTACAATGAGCGACTCTTTAGCGGACCCAAAATCCTTCAATCACAGCACTGCTGTCAATAACATCAACAGTGGACCAGGGCAGCAGACGAATCTGATCCAGGATGGCTCGAACAATTGGCAGGTGAATGCTCATACTGCAAATGTAACAGTCTGTCAAGTCGCAGCTCCAGCAGAGATACCACCTACTCCTTCATCCACAGCTCTACCACGCCATGATTCTCACTTCATCGATAGAACGGCTCTTTTCGAGCAGATTCAAGACCGTGCTTCGACACCAGGCAATTGGCTAGCACTGGTAGGGCTAGGAGGAGTAGGCAAAACTCAGCTTGCGACCAAATATGTGAAGAGTATACGAGAAAAGGATAAGAATGTCTGGATACTGTGGATATTTGCAAGTCATGCAGTTCGATTCGATGAGAGCGTTCGTGATATAGCAGACACTCTCAAGCTGCCGAATCGCGACAATCCTCAAGTAAATGTGCTGCAGCTTCTGCAGACATGGCTTGCAGAGTCAACTCGACGATGGTTGATCGTTCTCGACAACGCTGATGATACTGCATATCTTGATCAAGCTCCACCAACTGCAGATACTGCTCGTGCCACCAAGCCAAGAATTGAGTACCTGAAACACTCAGATCATGGTACAGTCATTCTCACCTCCCGAAGCAGAGACGAAGCTTTAAAATTTGTGAGTGAGGATAATATTATCGAAGTAAAAGAGATGGACGCCGAACATGCTAGGCAATTGCTGAAATGCAGACTTTCGTCTGCGTACGATGAGACTGGTGCAGAAGCACTCGCTGCTGCTCTTGACTACATGCCGCTTGCGCTGTCACAAGCTGCTTCTTTCATCGTGCAAAAGAAGAGAACATACTCAATCGCAAGGTACATGACCGAGCTTGAGGAAAGTCGAGAAAGCAGGACGAATCTATTGCGTCAACAAGGCACGATGCCAAAACGTGATCGAGATGCAAGCAATTCGATTGTTTCGACCTGGCAGATTTCGTTCGACCATGTCTATAGGGACCGCAAGTCTGCTGCTAATCTACTCGCACTCATGAGTTTTTGCGATCGTCAATCGATACCTGAGTTCCTCTTGCTCGGCAAGCAGCAAATCGACGACTCTCGTTCGAAGGAAATTAAAACCTTGTTTAACGAGGACATACAGATGCTCGAAGATTTCTCATTCATCTCTACCGTCAAAGACTCAAAGGATGACTTCGAAATGCATCGATTGGTTCAAGATGCAACTCAATGGTGGCTACTTAACAAAGATGACAAGGACGAATTCATCAATGTCCAACAAGACTTCATATCACACCTTCATGCTGTCATGCCTTCAGGTCAATATGGTACTTGGGATATCTGCCGAGCTCTCATGCCTCATGTTGAGTCTGCATTGCAATTGACACTCACGCAGGATAGTACTCGTCTCGAATTGGCAACGATCGCATTCAAGGCTGCGTGGTATCAAGGTGTCTCTGGAAGACTTGATGATGCGGATAAAATAGCACAAATATGCTTGCAAAGCAGAGTTGAAATTCTCGGAGATGATCACAAACAAACACTAGAGGTGAAGAATGGAATTGCAAGTCTGCGTGTGTTGCAAGGTCGTTTTCAAGAAGCAGAGAACCTTGCGGCTAGTGTGCAACAGACACATAGAAAGGACTCAGACTCAGACGATGCTGTAACATTGGAGAGTATGCACAATCTTGCTACAACATACTGTCGACAATCACGTTTGGAAGAAGCTGAAGCACTCGCTCGAGAAGTGTTGGAGAAAAGAACAAGACTATTTACAGAACAGAACTTCGACACAACATCTACCATGAACTTGCTAGCATTAATCTATTTCAACCAAGAGCGATTGGAAGAGGCAAAAGCACTACAACAAAAGTCTTATGACATAAGCGTAAAGATTTTAGGCAAGGAGAGTCCAGAGACGTTGGTGCAACTGCATAACCTAGCCATCACAACCTACAAGATGAAACATCTTGAGAAAGCCGAGAAGCTGCAAGAAGAGTCACTACGATCCACAGTCAAAGTGCTTGGCCAAGATCATCCTCAAACCTTGCTGAACTTGGGAAATCTTGCTGTGATCATTCGTGATCTAGGACGTACAGAAGAAGCTGCAGCAATGCACATGCTCGTCTTGGAAAAGAGGCGAAAGGTTCTCTGCGATGACCATCCGGACACCTTGACAAGTATGAGCCACGTTGCGCTCTATAATTTCCATTCCAAACAATGGTCTGAAGCCGCAGCGATGCAGGAGAAGGTGCTGGAGTCGAGAAGGAGAGTACTAGGATTACAACATCCAGAAACACAAAGGAGTGTTGAACAGCTAGCGCGATCACTCATATGCCAATTGCGAAGTGTGCATCGCAAAGACGTTGATGGTGCAGACAATCAGAATCAGGACTCTGGCGATCAAGCAACCGAGAATGACAAGATTGATCTTCAGAAAACACTAACACTGATGTATGATGGTCGAGGATTGGCTACAAAGGTCTCAAAGCAGGGTGTTCGGATGCTGGTAGACGATATTAAGGCTACAGACCACACTGATGGTATAGCCACCAAGATTGAGAAACTTACAATCTCGTCCACTGAACCGGATTTGCTTTCAAAGGTCGAAAGCCTTGAGATGGAGATTCGAAAGAATGAACAAGATATTCCAGCGAATATGCTACAAATCATGTCGCTACGTACCATGGCCGTGGCAATGCTACTAAGCCGATCTCGAAACCATGAATGGATTGCCAAATTCGCCGAACCTGCGATCGATGCGCTACGAAGGGTTCTTGAAGAAGGACACTCAGACACAATGACTTGTATCGGTGCTTTAACATACTTGTACGAACGCGAAGGCGAACATGAGAAGGCTTGTGACCAACTCGAGCTCATCAAAGAGATAAACGAGCGTGTGCTTGCTGTTCAAGACCAAACAACGATATCAGAAGCTACTCTGGCTTGGCACAGGACATATCGTGCTAGATTAGACGAGCGAATTTCGAAAGCAGCGACTCCTGATCAGACGTGGTGCAGCATTCAATGAATCTTCTCGTCGCAGCTCAAGGTCTGATTATCTTCAGCTTATGGCGTCTTGCAGAGCAGGATACCATAGCGCAAGCAATAGAATTCGAAAGCAGAAAAGGAGAATAAGCACTATGCATCACGAAAGAGATAGAGTCAAGAGCTTGATGCCATATCTACATTTGCTCCAAGCGAGACTCGTGCGTATGAAATGTGTCTTCTAACATCGACGACTATAACAGTCGAGGGATATATCCACGACCGTGAAGTCTCGACCGTAATCTATGATTTGCCAACCTGTATTCCGAAAAGCGATTGATGTGTGTGAATGAAAATGCTGGTGAACTGCCGTTATTGTGCGATTTGATGTAGTCGTGCATCATGTGAAGAACGAAGCTGTGTTGTGTGTGTATGGATGGTAGAAAGTCAGGCTGATGAAAGAATATGATGCTTGGCTCCGAACTGAATGATAAGAATGTCGATGAATGATGAGATATGGTGCAATGAGATGGTGAAGAAGCCAAAAGTCAATGCTCTCATGACATACACAGCAACTATGTAGTCGCACAATGCTGCTCTCAAGCATATATGAAGCTGATCAGATCACTGCATGCTTCGTGATATGCTGTGTCTGAAGAGCGTGAAATTCAGATGTTCGATTCCAACTTCTTTATCAAGCAGCTGTCTGATCGTGTGGACTGGATCAACCAGCAGCAGCTCTGACAGTAACAGTGCTTTCTGCTGAAGACTCGCTCAGTGAACGATCTTGCATAGCTTGTGCCGCTCTTTCTTGAGCAACGACTTCTCTTGCGTAGAACTCTACTAGCATGGTGCCGTATGCTTCGATCTCTTCGACTGGAATAGCAAGACGGAAGTCGTTCAGAAGCAGGAATTGGAGCTCGAGATGGTTAAGCTCGGGTAATGGCAGGCCGCCAACCTGTGTTTTACGTTAGCATGGATATGACAGTAGTATATAACGAGTGATCTTACCTTCGCATATCTCGAATTGGTGTAGAAGATATCTGAAAAGAATTTGCTCGCACAAGTCACACCAGCGATAACTAGACGATGAATATTGAAGCTATCGACCACGAAGAAATGTGAAAGACTGTATGGATTTGTCGGCGAAGGTTGATCAGGTATTGATGGCGATTCGAAAGGTTCTGATGATTGTTGTGGTTTGCTGTGTGGCGTGCCAGGAATGTTCTCTTCAATAGCTTTCTCCATTGAGCCAGAAGCTGGAGGTGTAGCTGTCTGAGTTTCTTGTTCCATGTTCGTATTTATGACATCCTCCATCTTATCTGAGCTGAGAGAAGACGAAGACGAAGAGCTACCAGAATCTCTATTCCTGGCATATGCTTGTTGTGTTGCTTCTCGCATCCCTTGTATTGGTCCTGCATTGACTCTTTCAGTCATACGATCGAAGTAGACCAGCAAACTTAGAAATACTTCATAGCTTGTAGGACAATACTTGTTGATTCGGCTGAGATAACTCAAGATGGTTATGCTCGGTACATTCTTGCCGTGGAAGGCTAATACACTGCTCGTTTGTGCACTCATTGCAGAAGCACTGTCTATTGACGGTGGCTGTCTGTGTAGATGTTCATGTTGTTGATCATTTGTCGTTGTAATTTTGGTCAGAAGACCTGCAACCATCTCTATTATGTGTTCAACCTTCATCTCACTGATCTCATACTGTGGACCATCATCATACGTTCCTCGTGATCTCGACCTGCTTCGGTTTCGAATCTCTGAAAAAGCTCCCATATTTTCTGTAGCAAAGCTCTGAATGTGTTGTAGGTCACGGACTTTGATCTTTCGTGGCTGCTGCCGTCTTGTGGGTGATACTGGTTCTGTTGTTGGAGGACTGGACGGTACGGAAGAAGGCTGAAGTTGAGGTTCTGGCGGTCCATTCTGTCGATTCGATTGTGAAGGAGATGTGATTGAGGAAGTTCGATCGACAGTCGCAGAGGTAAAGCTGGCGTCACCGCCGCTCAACACCCTCTGCGACATGGACGGAGCTGGAGATCGTTTTGGTTGGTCTTGCCGTGGTGAAGTATGTTGCGGTCTGTGTTGATAATGCTGTTTTGAGGTAGATTGCGAACGCGGTGACGGTGGTGATTGATATGGTGAACGATCTGAAACTGTACGATCGAAGAAATTGCTGACAGAGTCGAGAACCACTGATCCCATTATATATCAAATGTTGCTCGAGTCCTGGCTGCGCGAAGAGAGAAGTTAGTACAGCTGTTTCTCGACACAATCAAGCGCTTGGAACGAGTCGAGAAAGTATGCGGTGAAACGATGAAGCTGAGACGAAACAATGCCAGATGAAGACGCTTCAGATCATAACATTCGAGCCTCTGTCGTTGAGACTCGAGCTGCCAGAGATTCGTGATGCCAATGGGACACGTGCCCGCATAAGATCGATGGCGTTGGTTGTTTAGTTCAGATGGACTTGCGGCGATAAACGTGATAGCGCTGGAAGCAGACGACGATGTTTCGGAGTCGTTGAGAGATGCTAGCTCGCTGGCTTCTCTTGTGCGTAGAAGTTTCGCAAGATCGTAGGTTTGAGATCTTGTAGGTAGAGGTTCGCCTCAGAAATGGAAGGACTCGAGGCGGTGACGAGCTCTTGAAGATGGTTGGCGATGGTAGGGATTTTGTGGATATCCGTGACGTTCAAGGGTATTGAAAGGCAGCTCAACAGTCGTGCTTTCCGATTGCTTTTGCAGAGACTCACCACGTGTATGCAGTCATTATGAGGGAGAAGACAAGTTTGAGTGTTTAGTGAGCTCGAGCTGCTGTTGATTGAAGCAGCCGCAGCTGTTCGTCTGGTGTTGGCGCAACCTTGCACAGGATGTCACAAGAATAAAAGGCGTAAGAACATGGAAGCTTTTTGTCTCGTCTATGGATCAATGTTTCGGCAGATGAGCTCGAGAATAGAGCTTAGGCTGACAGCTTGTTCCTTCCTACTACATCCATGCAATGACTTCATCAAGTTATAGCTGCATCAATGTCTCACTTGTTATGATCTTGGTTAACTTCAGAGAATCTCATGGCTGAGACCAGATTGTGAGAGACATTTGAGTTCAAGCATTGGGCTGTCACAAGTTGTCCATTCATTTGCCGTGACAAATTAGTCAGTGCCAAGCAATTCTCGCTGAGATTCACATGATGCTGGAGAGAAGTGCTGAAAGTAGTTGTACATGATAGCTACCAACTCAGCACATCGTAGCATGATGCTAGACCTCTGACAAGCGTCGATATGCTCATTTGTGTCTAAGTTTGTCGTTGCTCGAGCAGTCAAGCAAGATCATCATGGCTGATCGGCTTCGATCGTTTCAGACGTCAGTGATGCTTGAACTGCGATGTTGACTTATTAAGGCGCAGCTGTTCCAGGACCAGAGTAATCTCGATCCGGCAGATATAGATGTCTCACAGCTCCAGCTGCAGTCAAGACGACCATTCTGATAACACCACCAGAGCTACCATCCCATTTGATTGCTTCTCTTAAGGCTCCTTTCACAAATTTGACACCTTCCTCTTCCGTCATGTCTTCTCTCCAGTTTGCATCACAATAACCATAGATGTATGTTGAACCAGAACCTCCGATGGCGTAGTCTTGTTTGTGCAGAGATCCTCCTAGTGGTATTGAGTAGACTTGTCCTCCATGTCTGTGATCCCATCCAGCGATAATTATTCCAGCACTGTAGATTGTCAGCTTATTCGTTCCAATTTCTCATCTCCACAAACCTCAGCATATCCTTGTTGTCATAGCACAGCTCTTGAAAGATCGCAGCAGCAGTTTGTGTAGTTGGTGGCTCGTCGTTATTCACTCCATACATCTCAAGATGATATTGTACAATGTCTGCAACTGCTTGTGTATCTGCTGCTGATCCTGATCTGCAACACCATATTGTGTCATGCACTCTTGTGAGCTTGTCTGTTACTCTGTTTGCGATGTATGCTCCTGTCGTCGTTCTACTGTCTGCTCCTAATATCACACCATCTCTGAAATTGATTGCCATGCTATGAACCGTCAGATATTGTCGTTTCGCGCATGCTGAAGTTGCGAGCTTACATGGAGGTACCAAGACTATATCATGTATTAGCAAGTGCTTTTGCAGATGACAGATCAGCAGATCACTCACTTGACTTCTCCTGACTTCAAATGACCCATATCAATGTGGATGCCATCTACCTTTCGATCAGCTCTGCTCTCGTGCTCATCAACCTTCAAGCCTACCTTCACCAAGCATTCCTGTAGTTTGGACCATGGTTGCAGTCTCACTTTGCTGTTCAAATGATTCAGAGAGCTTAGTCGAATGTAGCTCTCAATTTTGTGCTATGCGCAATAAGGTATGATGTATGCAGCAAAGTTGTGATCGCTAGATGTAAGTTGAGTACAAACAATAAGGTAGGCATCTGAAGCCGCGTGCTATGAGCTCAAGAGCTAACCTCAGGCAGAATGATCGTGGCCAATCGAACTTCACATCCACTTCTTGGCTTGATCTAACAAAGCAGCTCAATGCATGCAGCTACCACAACAAGCACAACTTCAACTCAAGAGCATGCTCAGAAACAGTTGTTGAACAGTCTTCGTCACAAAAAGTCACTGATTGATCAAGATGAGCCAAGTCTGGAACTACATCAAGTACCCATTCTATGCAGTCTCTGGAACCGTGGCATTAGCAGGCAGTGCATTATACTACTACCAGAATGAAATAATATATCCTCGAAATATACCAGTCGGAGCTCGAACAGAAGTACCAAGACCGTCTCAATTCGCTCTTCACGACTACGAAGAACTCTCTTTGCCAACTCCAGATGGCGAGACATTATCGGCGTTTCTGATAAGACCAGGCAACAAAAGTCAATCATTGCCAATCACATTTCTTATGTTCCACGGCAATGCTGGCAATATTGGGTGAGTCGCTCGCAGAGTCAATGTCTGATCAGCCATTGATGTAAACTACAGCCATCGAGTGCCAATCGCAAGAGTGCTAGCAGAAGAGTACAACTGCACAGTATTCATGCAAGATATCGAGGCTACGGCCTGTCGACCGGCACACCAAACGAACCTGGCTTGAGGATAGATGCACAGACTGGACTCGACTACATCCGATCACGAAGCGAATTGCGAAACAACAAGATCGTTGTTTACGGCCAAAGCATTGGCGGAGCTGTTTTCTATCGATCTTGTGTCAAAGAACCAGCAAGCAGGCGATATCAGTGGCCTCATACTTGAGAACACATTTCTAAGCATTGCTAAGATGATTCCTGCTGTCATGCCAGCTGCAAGATATCTCACGCCGCTATGTCATGAGCATTGGCGAAGTGAGAAAGCCATTCCAACGATCACGAGCGTACCAATCTTGTTTCTGAGTGGTCTGAAAGACGAGATCGTACCGTAAATTCACACTTCTACATTGGAGAGACATCATACTGACAGCTTGCTAGACCATCACACATGAAGCAGCTCTTCAGACTCTCTCGATCGAAAAACATTGTCTTCAAGGAGTTTCCAAATGGTGACCACAACAGCACGATCGTCGAACCAGGCTACTTCAACTACATCGAAGACTTTCTTCGTAAGTTTGTTCTTCCAGCATCACTAGCAGTCAAATTATAGCATGATTTGGACGAAGTAGATGAAACGAGCGGGACGAATTCATGATGACAATGCTTCAATACATCTAATGATCAACTTCTACTGTATGACCAGAGAAACGAGAGTCTGTGAACCAGACAATGTACATAAACTAGCATAGACCATATTCACAGAGTCTTGCAGTATCTTCTCCTTCTCTTCTGTATCCAACGCCATCCAAATTGCCCGATTACCATGCGAAGGTATATATGTCTTCCTCTTCTCGTCAGATCTAGTCATCTCTTCTGACTAGCCGTTATAGTCTTTGATCGTTGTAGCCTTTCAGAGAGAATAGCTTATCTCAACCACTCCATACCAGCCTTGATATCACCAAACCAAGCTTGTGAGATATCCTTGAAGTAGTAGCTTCTTGGCTTCCAAGGACCTCTGTCACCAGTCTTTGGTAGAGCACCCTCACCAGCCTTGACGTATGTGCTAGTAAGTCGGAGAACAGGTGACTTTTGCATGAATTGGCGCTCATCTGCGGATTGACGTGGAACGACTTCCTTGACGCCTTCCTTCTTCATCTCGTTCATGATTCTGCAGAACATTTGTGCTGTGGCATCTATAGCTTGTCAGTATACTCAATCTTTCTCTAGAGATGCAGACTTACCAGCTCCAAGAGTCCAGCTTGCATCAACATAACCAACAACGTAAGCTGAGTTTGGAAGATCCTCAAGCATGACACCCTTCCACATGTAGTGTTGACCAATTTCGTATGGCTTGCCGTCAACGCTGAGCTTGATACCACCACCAGTCAAGAGCTTAAGACCAGTTGCAGTGACGATGATATCTGGGTGGAGTTCGTTGCCGTTTTGCATCTTGATAGAGTTGGCAGTGATAGTATCGATGTGACCGGTCTCGATCTGAGCCTTTCCTTTTCTCAAAGACTTGTAGAAGTCACCATCTGGACAGAAGCAAAGACGTTGCTCGAATGGATTGTAGCTTGGCTTGAAGTGAGGATCGTGCTTGATGTTTGGTGGAAGCTCAGCCATTGTTCTTCGTCGGATTGCTCGCTTCATAATGGTTGGCATATGGACGCAAGCCCAGACGAAAAGGAATGGAACCAAAAGCCATTTCAATCTGATGAGCTTGTCGGCGATGAATGTTGGGCATGTCTTGAGGATGAGCCACTCAAGACCATCCATCTTTGGCAGAGAGAGAAGGTATGATGGTGATCTTTGAACCATTGTGACTTTCTTAGCCTTCTCGGCAAGATTTGGAAGAAGTGTGACAGCGGTAGCACCACTTCCAATGATGGCAATCTCTTTTCCAGAGTAGTCCAAGTCTTCTGGCCAAAATTGTGGATGAATGACCTTGCCCTTGAATTGATCGATACCTGGAATGATAGCCTTCAATGGTGTGAAGTAGTCGTAGTAACCAGTGCAGAAAAGCATGTATTGTCCTTTGATTGTCTTCTTCTCTGTTTTGTTTGCAGTGACCTGCAGATTCCACTTCTTCTCTGGTGTGGACCAGTTTGCGGCATCTACAACGTGGTTGAATTTGATGTGCTTGTCAATACCGTACATTTTTGCTGAATCGCTGAGGTAGTTTCTGATGTTGGCACCTTCTGCGATTGCAGTTTGCTCGCTCCATGGTCGCCATGGGAATCCGAATGTGTAGAGATCTGAGTCTGATCGAATACCTGTATTGCGTCAGTTTTTGCAAGGAAAGGATTGTTGATTCAGCTCACCTGGATACTTGAACAAAGACCATGTTCCACCAACTTCATGTCTTGAATCAACAATGGTGTAACTAAGAGTTGGACATCTCTCCTGAATACGGTATGCAAAGTTGATTCCTGAGATACCAGCTCCAATGATGATCACGTCGTAGCTTTCCTCTTTGGTGGCAGCCATGTTTGAAGAGAGTGTTGTGTATAGTGTAAGGAATGAAACAGCTCAGATGGAAAAGAAATTTGAAGATGCTAATCCACTGACTGATAACCAAGGCAACAGACAGGCACAATGTTTTCAAAGACGGCTTCTTTAATCATGTCATATAGATTGATCATCCCCACATACCACTCTATGCGGTACAGTGAACAAGCTTCTAGGAAAGAGAGCGTGAATTTGGTCATAAAGCCTCGGTACACCCGTTCCCAAACCGCAGCGTCGTTGCGCCAGATTTTCTGGAATCGAGAACGCAATTGAGCGGAAGTGATCAAATTCGGAAGCTTATACAGCGCTCAAGCTGTCAGTCTGCTTATTGTGTGCTCGATCTGATCTCGTTGTTCAATAGCTATCCTGTTCGACTTCAACTCTTTTCACAAGACTTCATATATCGACCGGATACAGAAACACCGGATTGATCTCTGGTGCCTAGTAGTGGTTCTCTCGAATCCGAACAAGATTGGGATGGTAGCCAATAGCAGAAGAGCTTGTTTTGCGATGTACGGGCGTACGAGGCGATGTTAATTGGTGTGGCAAGCATAGCGCTCATCTCTTTCAGGGACTGTTATACAAGACATTGGCATTGGACCGGCCTCGGTCGATCGATACATCTTGACTTTGCGAAGTAGATATGATTGTTTTGCGCATGTTCGAGCGGATGAAATGCTGATGCCTGAAGAACGTGGCAGCCTGTTGATATTCAGAGGATGAACTGCTGCGATGATTGAGACTGATCGTCTAGCTTGGTGGCAAGCAGTCTAGCATGTGAATTCCTGTTATTAAGATGAAAAGTCGAAGACCAGTAGTATGCGGAATAATGGCCATCATATCTAGCATCGGAAGTAGTGTCTGTGGTTGCGAGAACGACACCTTGACAAAGTGTCGATGGCCATCTATGCGGTTGCGTGGGCAAGATTTCCGCTCTCTCGGAAGCATATCAGAGCTTTTCCGCCAGATCTTTTGATAGACTGCAGAGTCGAATACTGCAAGCCATCCGATTCGTAGATCGTTCTCGACGTAACTATTACCAGATTCGTGGTCAGCTTACGTTGTTGATCGAAGTAGAGTCGCGTGCTCTGAGCAAGAATTTCACGTGCAGAAGGAAAGAACGCCACTTTGAGTGGTTCGGCATGTGAAATTTTGTATCATCATATCTCATGCATTTGACGGCAGAGTTCTGTTCCTGCATCAGGTCGATGCATAAGCTCGTATTTCCAAGAGCAAGTCTTCAACAACATACTGAGCAGCATTTCATCGAGAAGAAAGCATTCGGTTTTGATCAAGCATACTCAATCTAGTATTCCAATCAGCTGAGTGAGTCGGACTATGTTCATGATCACATCTCTCATAACCTCAGACCTTTCACAAGCAGCCATAGAGCCACCGGAACAACAACATTGTCGTTAGCACCAGTAAGAAACAGCTTCCATGAAGCTAGCACCACAAGCACAAAACATCGCTTTCCATAACCAAAAACATCCAACCAACAACGCCAAGCTGAATTGGCTCAGCATCATGCCAACCACCCTAGCCAGAGCCAGACTTTACCAGCAAGCAGGCCAAGAGTGACAGCAAGAGCAAAAGCGCCAGAGCCTTCAAGACTCTTCCCACCAATCCAAGCCCATTTTCGTCGTCCATATCTTCTTCGATTAGACTCGCAGCTGCATCTCCCATACCAACGCAGATCACACCAGCCAGCATGTCCACACTTCGTACTGGTTTTCAGTCTCCCAATTTCTCCACACTTTGCCATCATCTTGACGATTGATGCCAGCTAGAGAGAACCACAATGGAACAGCACATCCGATTGCAAGGAAGAGATGGCTCACTACTACTGGTCCACGCAGATCTCGACCATCTACGTATGGTGCAATGAATCTGCCAATTGCTGTGCCAAGTGGTAAGACTTGACCAGCTCTGATGACTTCCAAAAGGAGGAAGATTGAAAGCACTAGTCCAAGTGCTAGAGCACAATAGCATGGATCGATGAATGTTGCGGGTAGAAACATTGCTACCATTACGCCATGAAATACTTTTCGTCGAGTGTCAACTTCGGACGTATGGTGTGAGAGTGAAGACTGCGACAAGACCGGCTGAAAGTACCAATACCCAGTAAGCGATCAGAATTAGTCGAACATTTGAAGCTCCGACAGCTTCTCGTATCAGAGGTAAGTCCAGAGGTAGGGATGTTGGCATTGACAGAGCGATGTCAAATGCTGATGGAGGTAAGTGAATCCAGGAATCGATGCTTAAGAATGAGACAAGCTCACGGACAGGAGTGAGTTGACCAAAAAGATAGCTAATTGCCCATCCAATCGGCTCATCTTCCATCAATGCTTTGATACCAACATATCGCCTAACAGGACCGAGTATTATGACAATCACAGCCAAGTAGACGTAGACAGCATATGCAATCTTCCGCCGATCAACTTGTGTGGCATTGAGTCTCAAATACCATGATAGACGTGATCTTTTATGCTTCTTTTTGACCGCTTTACCAGGATTCAGAACAGTCGTGGCTCGAGATGCTGGCAACGTGAATCTTCTTGGCTTGGTAGATGCTCGAGGAAAGCCATTGACATGATTATCATCAGACATGAATGTGTCATTCTCAACTGGGTTCCGATCTCGAGCATGCATCTCCTGGAAAAGTGATGCTTTCGAGAAGTCGACATCAAGTATGCTGCCATTGATCTGCGGAGTGATCTTCTTGGCAGGTCTTGTAGTTGACGAGGCTGGATCTTCGTCTTCATCTGCATCACTGTCGCTGGTTTCTGAAAGCTCGAGCTGTTCTCTGCATGCTGATAATATCGCCAACCATGTCGACCATGCTCTGCCTTTCACTCTTGATGCTTGCCAGGCCGTCGAAGCTTCCATCTTGGCACGCGAGCAAGTACGACGTTCCAATGCAGCACCTTGCTCGTCAATGCGAACAGAGTTGCTCCACCAACCCACAGACATGCTTTGAGAATCACTGCTTGTGGTGCTCTTGCAAACAATAGCAGATTGATGAGTGCAGCCGATAGCAAGTGGAGTTCTGAGATCAGCAGTGACTTAGTCGTCAGATAATGCAGTGGTTGTAGCAGAGCATGATGGAGAGGATAAAGCGAAACAAGCGTCTCATTGCTCAACCCCAGATCAGTCCGTAGATTCGATACTTCGTAGCCATTTCAAGCTCATTCCCAGTATAAGTGGCAGAGTCGATACAACCCAATGTACAGTGTTGTAGCCGCCAAGCCTGCTCGATCGTGGAAATAATCTCTGTGGCAGAGATGCCAAACCGAGAATGATGTTTGGCAAAACAATTGCTCGATTGACTGGTGAGATACTCAAAGCAACCAGAACTGGCAGAAGAGGTGGATATAACACAGTAGCTGGATCGAACGAAGCTGGTACTCGGAATCGCTGCCAAGGCTTGTTGATCGTCGTTCTCGTGTCCACCATTGACAGCTTCACGGGATATGCCAGCACCAGTCCAACCATAATAGCAAGATGCGAGACCAGCTCAGAACTCCAGTAATTCACAACCAGCCATACTCCTCTTCCAATGCACACCAAAACCATGATCACTCCAATCAAAGCAATCTCAGAGGATCGTCTGGCAAACTCATTCAATCTCCTCTTCAGCAGAACTTGCTGCTCTTCAACTTCGCTATACGACTCTTGCTGCTTCGAGCCACCTTCCACTTCCAATCTTCTTCCTTCATCATCAAGCTGACTAGGCGTGAGCAGTGCATCCTCATCTTTCTCACCAGCTTTCAATCCCTTTCTCGGACGAAGAGCAGGTGCCGGAAGTGCTTTGACAAAGTCTCGTCGTTCTGTCTCATCGTCTGCTTCTGTGCCACTTTCACTGCTTGCTCTAGCACTAGAATTATACTTTCTTGGTGATGATCTGCCTTGCTCGGTGACTTGCTCACGCTGCTTGTTCAGCCTTTCATTCTTGGATTTGCCTTGGAAGTTGAGCTGATATGGATGTGGACTTCGATCTAGAGTCTGAAGATACTCTGCCTCTTCGAAGTCGATCTTGTTGCCATGTTTAGTCTTGATAAGTGGTGAGTTGAGAGCTTGCTCAGCTAGCTCTGACTTCGAACTCATGATATTTGTTGCACCAGCTGCTGTTGGACCTGCCAATCAGGGTGGCCAGATGCTCTTGATCATCATGTCGTGAGTCGTAAAGCATGCATTCGTGAAGATAGTATGTAGCATTGGCTACGAAGCGTTGAGACGATGTGTACTGTTTAAATGTCCACTGACGTCGAGCTCAAAAATTTATGGGTCACTCAAGAACACATCACTGACGGCATACGACTAATCGCTGACGAGTCCGCGGCACATTACAACGAGAGACGAAATGGTTGCTTGATGTAGTCATGAAATCGATTCGAATATCTAGACCTACAATCTACCCACTACTCGTTCGCTTCCAACGATATCTCGAGCGATCAGTCAACGCATATGCAACGCCAAGCTTCCAACGAAGATGAGATACACAAAATGCTGCACAAGAGCATATCACATAGCAAATTCCTGCTCAAGTATCCTGGAACAATGGTAAACCTTTCGCTTCATTAGACTTGATAAGCTCGTTTTCGTCCGGCTCCAACCGACATTTCACAATGATCTGTCGAAGATTGATGAGAAGATACTCTTTGTCAGACAAGCTCACTATCACCCGCTCGAGAACGCCGAC
Source organism: Persea americana (assembly GCA_029852735.1). Lineage (NCBI taxonomy): Eukaryota > Viridiplantae > Streptophyta > Magnoliopsida > Laurales > Lauraceae > Persea > Persea americana. The sequence continues at coordinate 39,776 of JAQQXO010000143.1, read as the reverse complement.
GACCAAGTGTTCACGTAGTAGCGTTGCTCGGCCAATGTCGACTCTCCAACATTTGTCCACACTGGAGTCGTACACGGCGAGTAACTTTGGGCCAAATTGTAGCAGAGTCACTGGATCGTTACCTAAGAACCAGATGCCCAGAATATACCAGCCATACTTGAAACCATCAGCACCAAAATAGTATTGGTAATTCGGCCTGAGTGAGCGCCATAGATAGTGAGAAGCCTTGATGTTGAACGAATTGCGATCGCGATGTTGGTACATCGCAATACAATAGTCGTGTGGAATCGCTAATTGGGATCCGTCTGCATTCCATACGCAGCACAATGCTCGCTCAACATGAGTCGTTCGCCAGATCACCTCATTCGTTGATTCATAAAGTATTGTGATCGAAAAGTCCGCTTCCAAGAACGCTGTGTGACCTTGTTGAGATCTAGCAACCCAGCGAGTCTTGATGTTTCGCGAATACAGCTTCACGCCATTCTTCCATTTCCAGCCTCGAAGTTTCTTCTCTGAGACTGTGATAAGTATCGAATCATTCTTCTTCGTGAAACCTATGGCACCCAGATCGCCACCGTCAGACAGCTTCATCCGTGTAGAGATTGCTCCTGTTTGTAGTGATTGAACCACAACTTGATCGGTATGCTTTGCGTATCACGCGCACGTCAAGCCATCGCTATTGAGAGCAAGTCTCCACGCAGGAGCAGTGATCTTAATCCGACGCTTCCATGAGCCATCGAATGTCGGCAATATGGCTCCAGCGCCGACGCCATGATTTCCTCTGTCATCCGTCCATGCAGCCGCGACTTCAGATTGCCAGTTCCGAGCCCAGGTGGTGACTTTGTATGGAATTGCAAGAATGACAATAGCTCAGGTTCTGATGGTTCGATCGGCTGTGGCGGCATCGATTGCGTATCTATCAAGTCGATCGTGGACATTTCTGGAGACTCAGGACTGCCTTCAGCGGAGGATGCATTCAGCGGAGCAGTGTCGAACTGAACAGTGGCCTCTAATGTTGCAAACACTTGACAGTATTGCTCACGAGTCTCGATTGGCAGCATCTTCTTGTATACAGCAGCTCGGCTTGTATTGCCAGAAAGTTCATGTACTCTGTGTAACAAGCCAAGCGTCTCGAAGCAGCTGTCGCTGTCCTTGCCAAGCAAGCGTCTGCGAGCGCGATAGACGTTCTCGCATGTCGAAGTGGCCAATTCCAGCTTGTTTAGCCTGACGTAGGTTTGTGCAAGCAGTATTCCTGCTGCAAGCTTCTGAGCAGCGTCTGAATCTGATGATGACTGCCGTTCCACGATGCCTATTAGCGCTGCAAGTGCCGAATCTAGATCTTTCTTGTGATATGCACAAGTGGCCAATTTCAGCTGCAATTCATCAAGTGCATAGGTTTGTCTTACTCGTTCTGGCAATGATTGGAGATGCTCTAATCCTTCACGAAACATGGCTTCAGCTTCTTCGAAGTCTCCTGCTGCGAAAGACTCACGTCCTGCTGCGAAGGAAGCATCAGCAAGATCTACAGTAAGCTCGTGTTCATCGTCGTCATCGCCGAGAAGATCTTTAGCAGAGAGATCATGTTTTACAGCGAGCTGTGAATTGGTAGTGCCCGTTATATTTGAATCCTGCTGATGACTGCTTGTAGTCAGATCACTGACAGACCGATGGGATAGCTCCTCAGCTCCAGCATCTGTATCAGCATCCAGTTGCATTTTCTGTAGGTTCTGCATCGCACTAACCCACTCTGCGGTGCTCTTTGACTGCAGATCAACTGTTGCACCTTTGACTGATCCTGCATTGCTTTGTGCATACAGCGTCTGACCTTCTAACAAACAGATGTCGCCATATCGGAGCAGTGCGTCGTCAAGCTTCTGACCATGCCTCTTCATTGTGTTGTCAAGCTCAGCCAACTTGTCCAACAGACTCGTACTTGCAATCTGAGGCGCTAGATAAGTTGCCTTGATGTTGAGTACCTGCAGACTGAGCTGCAGATTCGACGAGAACTTCTGAATCTGGGCGCGATACTGATCTATGTCGGCTTGACGGAAGTTCAATTGTGCTTGTTGCAAGGCTTGCTTCGTAAAGCTTTTCCCGGATAGCTTCTTCGGTACCAACTTGTCTAACTTATCAATGACAGACCTGCATTGCGTGAGCTGTGGTTCAATACTGGCTTTCAAGGTAGCGTCGATAGCTTTATCAATAGTCTTGAGCTCGCTGATTGAGCTACAGATATCACCAATCGCTTTGACTTCACCAGCAAGATCGCTAACAGTCTGATCAACTTGTCCTGCAGCGTGGACAAATTGATAGATTTGAGATCCGACTTTCCATGCCTGGCCAGCAAGGCCAAGCGCTGTTGAAACCACGCTGAGAGGATCCATGAAGAGAAAACAGAGTTGAATTGCTGCATTCGCGAAAAGAGGAGGTTGGAAAGGCTGAGTGTACTATAAGGCAAGCTGCAGGTTCATATAGCACATATGCAGGTTGCGCCACAACGCTTGATTCCATCTCGTGCTGCCTTCCTTCTCTCGACGTCAAGATGTGGTAGAGTGTATCGCTTGGCTGACCACGATGTAAGATAGATCTGGCAAGATTGCAACGGCAGAGCTCAACTTTGGATCATGGCGGATGTTTTGATGCGTGCGCGCCGCTCTGGTGACCATCTGTCAGATATAGACATGCTGATCTAGTCGAGCTTATATTCTGACGCATGTTGAACGGTTTGGCGGAGAGTCGCAGAGCTGATGTAGGTTGCATGATTGTGTGTGTAAATTTTTAGATTCACATCACATTTGAACAAATCGCAAGCGCGGATCACGTTAGCACCAGTTTCTAATAGCAACGATCAAGAGAAACACTGAACAGACATGGGTCTCGACATCGGTGGATTCGGCATCAATCAGACCACTGATCTACAATTTGATCTGATCTACGATCTACAAATACTTATTGGCTTTCAGCCACTCAACAACATCCTTCCCATCACGCTCCAAGCCAGCCCTGCTTCGCTCTAATCGCATCAAAAGCCTGCGCCAAGTTTCGATCAAAACCTTTAGTGCTGTGCTCATTGAAGAACTTCTCAACATCCTTTCGCTGGTCTTCATGCGTGAAACCACTCGTGGCCATGCTGACTACACTTCCAAGCATTGTCAAGCTTGGAGGAAGCTTCTTGACGATTGTAGTCCAGTTCTCCTTGGTCCAGCTCCAGAATGCTTCGATACCAGCTTATGTGCTCGAAGACCGGCGAGTGGAAGATAGATGTCTTGGTCTTTGACGTGCTTGCTCAGTGAGTAGTCGAGTGTACGCTTGATGAGTTTTGGATCTTGTGCTCGGCCAATGGCTCGAAGTGCGGTGTTCTTCTCGTCACTAGATGTTGCTGTTCGTACTCCTTCAGACAGCATCGTATTCAGCTTCACCACCATATTGTAGGACGACACTGTATACGCTTGATCGGAGGTTAGGATGAAGTGCTGCTCTGTCCCCAGCAGAGAACTTCTTAAACATGTCGAACGCTGCTGCTTTTGTCTCTTCATCGCCTGACGATGCAGCATTGCCGAACATGAGTGCTTTGAATTGTTGTTCAAGATGACCTATCATTCTCTTTGAATGTCCATCCAAGTTTGTGAGCTTTGCTGCTGACGAGATCACGCTGGAATGCTTTGAGTGCATCCTTAGTCTTTTGATCTTCGAAGAGCCAAGCTGATCGAACAGCACCAAGTCGAGCAGTGATTTCATCCCATACAACAAAGTCTGGCTCAGTGTCGAATCCTTTCAGCAAGGAGAGAAGACCGGATGTCTTTTGGTAGCCTGCTGCTGACAATGCACCAGCATCCGCAAGCATACCTGCTCTGTCCTCGACAGTGAGTAGTCCTGCTTTTGCATTCTCACCAAGTTTTTGTAATCTTTCAGGTGTGTAAGATGTTCTGTAGATACCAGAGTGATCTGCATTGACCTTGTAGAAATCCAAATCCTTCACTTTGAATGACTGTTCTCTCTTGTCTAAGGTCACATTCTCATCAACACCATCTTTGGAACGCAACGCCAAGAAGACAGGGAACAATGTCTTGTCTTCTTCTGGCTTGACATCAGCAGTTCGCAAGAATCTGTGTCTGCTTGACATGAATAGCGCTATTGGCCTTGTCTTCAGTGACAGATACGACTGGGAAACCAACATTCTTCGTCCAAATATCTGCTATTCTTTCCACATTCTTTCCGCTGGCATTGCTGAGTGCTGACCACAGATCACCAGTTTGTGTGTTGCCGTAAGCATGTTTCTTGAGATATTGTCGGATACCTTCAAGGAAAACATCTTCGCCAAGATACTTCGAGATCATGCGGAGAACACAAGATCCTTTTGAGTATGAGATGGCATCGAAAATCTGGTTGATCTCATCTGCTCGCTTGACTGGCACCTCAATTGGATGTGAGCTTCTCAGCGAGTCGAGTCCCAGAGCAGATTGGAGATTGTCTGTGACATAACCTTGCCACACCTTCCATTCTGGATAGAAGACGTTGCAAGAGTACCAAGACATCCAGGTTGCAAATCCTCTGTGAAACTATTAGCACATGTATTACTTGGTGATTGAATTCACTTACTCATTCAGCCACAGACCATCCCAGAAGTCCATTGTAACAAGATTTCCGAACCATTGATGAGCCAATTCATGCTGAACGACTTCTGCAACGCGATGCTTTGTAGAAGCAGAACTGTTCTTCTCATCAAGCAAGAGATCGACAACACGATATGTGACAAGACCCCAATTCTCCATAGCACCAGCAGAAAAGTCGGGAATAGCAACCATATCCATCTTTGGTAGTGGAAATGGACTTGCAAATTGCTCTTCATAGAACTTCAGAGTCTTTGCAGCCAGCTCAACTGAGAATTGACCATGGTTGATATCCTTGTCAGGTGTGCAGAACACTCTGACCGGTACTCTGAAACTCTTTGATTCTACCATCTTCAGCTCACCAACAATAAATGCAACCAGATATGTTGACATGAGTGGAGTAGCATTGAAGCTGACCTGCTTCTTTCCACCATCTAGCTTCTTCTCGTTCGAAACATCCATATTGCTCAAACAGGTCATCTTCTCATCAGCAATCAGTGAGACTGAGAAAGTGGCCTTCAATGCTGGTTCGTCAAAACATGGAAATGCTCTTCTTGCATCAGTTGGCTCCATCTGTGTTGTTGCCATCCACTTCTCTTGACCATCCTCGCTCTTGTATGATGATCTGTAGAAACCGGCCATGTTGTCATTCAGCGAACCTGTGAATTTGATGTACACCATTGCCTTGGTACCAGCAGGTATAGTGTGACCTTTGAGGTCAATCTTTGTGGTTTGCTGATCTTCATTGTATGACAATTCGAGTGCTGAAGAGATCTCAGTGCCTTGCGTATAGACTACAGTCGAGTGAATGTCGAGCTCGAGTGTGTTGAGTGAGATGGATGTTGTGTCCTCTACCACATCAAGATCGATTTTAACGCTGCCATCGAACTTGAATGTATCCAGATGTGGCTCCAACGTCAAGTCATAATGAAGTGGTTTGACATTTGTTGGCAGCACTTCACGGCCATTGACATTGAAACCAGCAGTGTTCAAGGCATCTGCTTCTCGTTGTCGACACATTGCGTGGCGTCGGTGTGAGCAGTATCTCCTTGTGCTTGGTAGTGGTTGTGTTGGTCGTATTGATTGAGTGGAAGTGGTGTAATATCGAGTCGATGCGAATGTTTGTGAGTTCGAGTGATGAATGTTGATCGATCTGCTGGATTGAATGTGGGCTCTTCTGCTTTCGATGGCGGGACAAGATTCGAGATGAAGGTGTCGCGAGGCAGGTCGAGTGCAGCATGTTCTAGAAACTGATCGAGGCAGGTGGCAGGACTCTGCAATCGCAGAGGTCACTGCTTTCTTCATGCCCTGAGGACGATCTGCTGATGATGATCACCTTCAAGTGATGCAATGCATGATGAGATCAATAAGGCTGGAGATGATCAGGAAGCTCTTCACGCGACACTCATTCGCGCGGCCGTTTCAATGACCAGAAATTTAGTCCCTGCGCTGGTTCATCTTTGCAGAGATGGGACTACCTTTCTTCCTTCCATCATTTCTGCTACATATTCATCTCGTCTACTTGATGTCAATGACGAAGACAAGGGAAGAGATTAAGCAATAGCGAGTAACAAATGTTTGCATGATCACCAGCTAGAATGCTATTTGGTGAACAGGTTGGTGAAGTCAAAAAAACGCAAGCTACAATCTCAAGCAGACCTTGTTCAGCAGGATGTTCAGAGATGCAGTCCAAGACTGCTGCTTGCAAGAAGAACACCACGCTGTTTGAGGTGCTCATACTAGTTCAGTGTATGTGTTGCCATAGTTAAGTGGAACATATGTAATATCCGTTACAAATCTCTTGGTTTATGCTGCAGATGGCCACATTATCTGGTCTTGACAAGATGCTGATGTGCTCTTATATGCAATTGTGTCTATTGTCGATGGCTGAAAACCGGAGACTGTATCTCACAATCAGATCTTCGACTTCTCAGCATTTGACCTCGCCGACAGATTTCTCGCCGCACTGACAATCATACAAGAATGATGGCTGAGAGCCACAATCTCGCCACTCTCATCCATGATGATAATCTCCAGATCAAATCGTCCATTCTTAATCTGCTTCGCCTGCAGTCTCACACCAAGCCACTTCACTCCCTCCTCAGGCAATGCCTTCTTGATATCGAGATTCAGCACAAGCGTAGGAAACCAATAGCCAGGATTCTTATAAGTCTTCTCCTGCTCCTCTACACTCATGCTCTTCTCGAGCGCAATGCTGTAGACATCTACTGGCTGATGTGCATAGACCTCGACAACCTGTGGAAATGCATCTGCTACATATCCGAGCGATGTGTTGGTCCAATTCTCACCATTCTTCATGCATATCCACTGATCGACAATCGATGGATGAGCTTGACCTGCTCGTGGAAAGAAGAACCTTGTATTGCCCGGTGCTTTTCTGAAATTGCGCATAGTCCATAGTCGACGTTCGCCGTAATTCTCGTCAGTGTCTGAGTCGAGCTTGCTAATGTTCACGGATGGACGAGGTGGGTTGAGTTGCCAGCATGTTTGTAACGAGACTCCTTGCTCAGTGTGTAGATTGCTGTTAGTTGCAATGGCAAAGACCTCTTCTCGATCTTTTTGGGAGAGGGTGATCTGGACTGTAGAAGTCCCTCGTCCTATCTTAAGATCTTTGATCTTGAACAATGCTGGGCCAACTTCTGTTCTTCTCACGTATTCGAAGTGTAAGATTATGTTATGTGGTTGATTTTGCTTCTTCAGCGTTGTCTCGAAATGCAGCTTCGCTACTTGTTGGAATGTTGATGCTACATATCCACCATGAGGTACTGTAAGATCGTCAGCGACGTTGTGGGCAGACGGAACCAGCGATACCTGATCCTATTGTCCACCTTGAATCGAAGTTGGCCTCATATGTGTGCGAATCAAGCTGCTTGACAGCAGTGGTCTCTAGAAGAGAGCTCATCGCTAGCACCTCGGCTCAATCATGCAGTCTCTGGTGTTTGCAATGAAACAGTGGCATTCGATGCAACAAAGCGTAGAGTGTGACTTGCTGTGGCAAGAAAGAGCAAGTTATCGAGGGAAGAATACGATGTAGATGGTGAGGCAAGAATGAAAAACAACCAAGTTCGTACCATGCTCTATGCCGATGTCAAAGATCGTTCTTCCGAGGATGATGCCAATGGCAATCGTCACGTGCTTAGGTAATCACATCAATCAATGATTACTGATGACAGCCAACGGACAGTCCCATGGCAGAGAGTAAGAAGGAAGATGAGGTGATCAAATTTGTGAGAGGTTGTTACATGCTTCAATATAAATCGCTTCTCAAAGATGATCATCATATCAATTTTGGAGCTTTCCAGATCGGAACCTTCTCAAAATCAGTCTCCCAATGCAATGTACCATGCTTGTCTATGCTAGCACCTTCATCTGTCGATGGTATACCAGCATCTACATTCAGCTTGACTTCCTCTTTACTGACCTCACCAGCTGGATCTCTTGGTATCCATGCTTTTGGCGTCTTTGCAGTGAAAGCTGGATTGACGTATGCACTCTTCAATTCATCCTCACTAAGCTCATGTTCACCATCCGCATCATATCTCATTGATGGCGCTTCAAGCCATGATCGAGTCTGTTTGCGTGCTGGTGTGATGATTGAGTCGAACATTGCTGATAGTCTGTCTGCTAGAGGACGTGGCACTCGTTGCAGACCAAGTCTTCGGTTGTGGCTTGCGATGTGAAGAGCTGCTTCATTCTCTGGTGAGATATCATCCTCTTGTGCAAGAAGAGGAACTTCTTGTTCTGTCCAATCGTCAATGCCTAGTAAGGTCTCCAATGGGTGCAACATTCTGTCGAGAACGAGGTTACCAACTGCTGTGAGCACAAGCAGGATTATCATAAGCGTGGTTTGTGCACCAGCTCCTCTTGCACCAAACAGACCGATTAAGCAAAGCTCTGCAAGGTATAGACCAGTCATACTTTGCTGAAGAGCACGATTGTATGCTTCTCCATGAGAGTCGATCTTTGTCTGATACACGTATAAACAGTTGTATCGATATGCGAGGTAGAAAGTGCAGAAGCCGACAGTCGCAAAACCAAGTACGAGCGGTGCAATGACCGAATAAGCCAGAGCAATAACGAACATGTTTGTGAACTTTGGCAATAATTTGGCCCAGACGAATCCTTTCATTTGAGAATAGTCTTGGAATTTTTGACGTGGAGTCTTGTCCCAAAAGCGGATGTAGAATAGATACTCGAAGAGGTCTGAATAGTTGAGTAGAGTATCTGCTGCACCAGATGTGGCTTGAAGTGTGATGTAGGTGAGATAAAAGTTCGATGCTTTTGGTAGAGACTCTGCAAGCAAAGCTGGTGCTGATCCTGGGTCTTGAGCAATGCTAGCTACTACAGCTGCTGCTCCCGACGAGAATGTTGTGACAAGAAAGATTTGAAAGACTTGGAATGCAAAGTACCATGCTTGAACCAAAAGTTCAGCTTGTCTCGTTGTTGGCTCTCCAGATAACTTTGCGATATGTCGAAAAAGCTTTGGCACGTATGATGTGAACTCGCTGATCAAGAAAGGTGGTAGTAGACCAGTCAGAAGACCAAGTGCTGCTGGAGGTAGATCATTGATCCATGCCAAAAACTTGTACTCCTTCGCCAGATATGATGCGTTCGACAATGTTCCGATCAAACCGACTGGAATTGCAAAGAAGATGGTGAAAACGATGACAAAGACAAGTGCAATTGTAGATTTGGACAGCCTGACACTGAGTGGCATGTCAAGATTCTTCCAAAGCACTTCTTTTGGCTGAACATCGAGATATCGCTCGGCGAATGGCACAGCAGGTATCTTAAACTTGATCTGTTGATACGCACGATGTGCAGATAGCTGGTTCTTAAACGCCACGAACACTCCAGCCACTTCTGGATATGTTCTGCTTGGTGCTTGTCGATGACGATCAATCTTTGATGTGAGCTCAACGACTTCAGCACGGCATTCCTCAATCTTGTCAGACTTTTGGCCAAGCAAAGGTGGATTTCTGGTAACTGGTCGATGACCATTCTCAACATCATGACTGTTTGTGTTTTTGCCGCGCTTTGCTACTCGAGTGATCAGATCGACTTCAGCACTTTCCAAACTTAGCACTGCTGATTTTCGTGCTTCGATTAGATCTTCCAGATCGCCAGCATTTCGAATTGGCCATGATCTTTCAGCTTCACTGCCAAAAATTTTTTCGAGATTCTCTGGAAGTAATGCATCGTGCGAAACGTTTGTAAACAAGACTGTTCGGCTCGAGAGCTTCAATGTATGCGGTTCGTTGAGATAATGAGCTTGTCTAATGCCAATCAATCTCAGTCTCTCGTAAACCAGGACTACGAAGACAAAGATGAAGAAAACCCATGCCACCACTGTATGTGCCCATAGCATAGAATTGTTGTCGACATTCGAGAACGATAACCGATCCAATTCCTTAGCATCTCCACCAGCATTGACATTGACTGGCAGTAAGATCGGCCAGATCAGACAGCAACCAACACAGCATACAAAGATGACAAGCTTGAAGAACCTCAAGAAGAGGTATGTGTCGATTGAATTATGTTGCAATACATATCGGTCTGGCAGTTTTCGAAAGTCCTGCAACCATTTTGATCCATTCGACCTGATCTCAGGTGTCCGATGCTTTTCAGCAACTGTGCCCAAAAATGTTCGTGGTGCGTAGATCTTTCGATATGAGTTTCGTATGCCGAAGAAAATGGCAACGTAGACGCATGCTGTGATGAAAGTTGGTATGAATGTGGCTAGAATTGCTGCTCCAGAAGCTGGTTTACTGTCTCGATGGCTAGCTCGAGCTTCGAGCATTTTGTCCATCTTGTGTTGCTTGTAGAAGCTGTCAGATGGCGTTGATCATCGAATTTGCTCCTCGTCTTTGTCCAGCAGAGAGTTGAGCAAGATTCTATATCAATAGTCAGCCTTTGATGTATGATGAAGAGTCAAGACAGTGAAGTGACACGATGCTGCGGCTCAGTACGTATCTGTTGCTAAACTTGCTTTGCATTGCTGCAGGATCGACTATGATGTAACTGCTAGACACGTGACTTAACTCACTTCTGCCTCATATTGTAGTCTACAATCAGAAGATTTGCATGATAGCGAAGACTATATCTAGCAATGCTTATTGAAATCGTCGTTTTGTTGATATCATGGCTTCTGAATGCCAATTCCATATCCAATTTCCCAAGAATTGCAACATTCTTTTCAAAGTCGAAACCTCTCGCTTTGATCTTCTCATGACATGGCATCGCATTCATGAGCGATATTGTACTTATCCACACTACTTCACACCACTTGCAGAAATATCTCCATCAAGATTGCCAGGCAACGTCGGTTAACCATCAGGTCAGAGGAGGGTGGTGTCTGACATCGAGCTCTTCACTGATCACACGCTCAGCATACTGAAGAAGTCCTAATTGTCTGAGAAACCTCTCACAAGCAATCAAGTTCTGTCCAGAATCGAGATAGATCGCAGCTATCACACTCTCGACCACATCCGAATACATCTTGCTAATCTTGAGCTCTCTTAACATGCCCCAAGGATGACCATGACCACGCTCTAGTTGAAAGATGATGCTCTCGTACGATTCTATGAGTAGATATCGATCCAATGAGTCAATTCGTAGGTTGGCTTGAACGCGCATACAGTCAGCAAGTGATCGCTTGACGACCTTTGTAGTTATCTGTGGCTCTTTGCTGGGTCCATCAGCCGAGACGACAACTTTATGTATTCCTTTGGATTTGAGATTAAGGCAGAGAAAGCCGAGTAAATCTGCATTGACCAAGGCAGCCTTGATGTCTGTCATTTGTCCTTGCGACAACTTGTCCAGATATTTGGCAAGTAAGTTTGCAATTATCATATCCAGGACAGCATCGCCGAGAAACTCCATTCGCTCGTATGACTCTACTCTCGCAACATTAGCATATGATGGATGCGTCAAGGCTTGTGCTAGAAGAGCAGGATTGGTAAACTCATATCCGACGATGCTCTGAACTTGCTCGATGTTACCGATAGACTCATCATTGGACTGTGTTGAGGTATTTGTTGGAGACTCCTTTGACGTCTCTGGTAGAAACACATTGACGCATCTTCTTGCTGCCTCAAATCCTGCTTCTAGCCAAGCAGCTCCGATCAATGCTTCGACCACATCAGCAAGTGTCTTGGACGAAAACTCTTTCTGCGGCTGCTTTACTTCAGCAGAAGGGAACGTCCAGTTACGATGGTCGACAGGAGTGCTGATGATGAACTGACCAAGCCCAGCTTTGTAAGCAGAGACTGCCAGTGTTGCATTGCAGACTAGCACAGACCTTTGTTGTGACAGATATCCTTCAGGGTAATCTTGATGTGTGTGATATAGATGGCAAGAAATAACATGCTTGAGCACACTGTCGCCAAGGAATTCCAATCGCTGATAGTCAAAAGACCTCTGTGCAGATCCTGTCGTAATTGCCGTCCTTATGAGTCCGCGATTTCGCAGTTTGACATCTTTCAATAAACCAGACCTCAACTTCTCAACAACAGTATAATCCGAGATATGCTGCAGTATGTTTGGTATGAATAGTCCAATTCTTGCCCATCGCAGCGGCATCGATTCGATCGTGCACTGACTGGATGGGAAGACATCTGTTCGCGCTTCATGGATGCATGACTTGACGCTGTCGTCGACTTCAACTTTACGTTCCGTGTCAGTCGTCAAGAAGTTACGTCGTCTGGGTAGTTTCGCACATTCGACTTGATCTGCAATTCGCTCAAGATAGATGTAAGGTGCTTTGTTTCTGTGAGTGATCCGAATTAGACTTCCGCGGAGAATTCCATCAAGATTACCTAATGCATATTCTTTCACATCATGCATCCAACCTTCTTCTTGCATCGGCTGAAAGAGAGTCAACAGCTCATCATCAATTTTCCAGTGTTGCTCTGAACGTGGAGCTCGATACAAAGCACTTGTAAAGTTGTGCATCATGGTGAGATCTGACGGAACTTGCCAAATTCCATATGCCTCAAATCGCACCCCGAAAGTGCTCATTGCATCCCAATGCAGCTCAAGTTCAGGCGGTACCGACACTTGCGTATATGTGATCAGTTGTATGTCAATTGGCAGCTCATCATACGTATCAGGAGGAGTGATTCGAATGTCAATCTTGAACTGTTCATTGTGATCTCCCACTGGCTTCCAAACATTCACACAAGCAAATTGCATTCGTGGTGGAGGCGCCATCTCGTACAGTCCTTCATTGACATTCCATCGTTGGATGATAGGTAAAAGATGATCATCAAGAAGTCCAGCTTCGTACAATGCTTTGTATGCGTGAAAAGCAGCATCCTTCCTGGCTGCTTTCTCTGTTCGCCAACTGTTCTTACTTGATGTTTGTCTGATTCGTGCTGGAACGCTGGAAGGTAGCGAGACAGTCGCTGTCACCTGTTTGTGTTCGTCTTCTTCATATGCGAAAGGTGGTCTTGCATCTTGCAAAGTATCTTTTTGAATGATCTGACAGAAATGATATAAGTGTTGTAGCGCAGCGTTCGCATCGAGTCTTGCTCTATCAAAGATCATCAGATTAGCACAAGAACGATATGAAGTCTGATTCAGATCAAGTGTACTCACCCAGTTGCTTGAACTTCAAGAACGTAGTTTGGTGACTCGTCTTCCTCTTCAAGTTGCCGATAATACTCTGCTTGTCGACGCTCTTCTTGACAAAGAGCTACAAGATCTTGCTCAAGCTGACGCCATTTGTATACACAGCCTTCGTCAGCGTCCTCATCAAGCAACAAACCGTATCTAGAATGCTGCTGCCTCGCTCGACCTCGCCGTTGTATATACGATTTCAAATTATCTGGAAGATCGAAACAAGCAACCACATTGCAAGCTTGTACATCTATTCCTTCTTCGAGCACACTTGTTGCAACAACGATATTCGTTCGACCTTGACGGAATGTGTCGAGTGCTTGCTTCTGCTTGGATTTGTCAAGTAGCTCTGTGATGCTGTACTTCTTGCCAGAATAGCCAGAACTGCCTACACTTGGCACACTATACATTTTTCCACCAGTAAGTGTGACATCGTTGAGCATAGTGCTCAAGACACTTGCTACAATCCTTTGTTTGACGAAGACAATTCCACAAATGTCATCCGTTCCATCATTCAGAAGATATCGAAGCAGACATTGGACTTTGTCGGATATGTGAGGAAAATAAGTGGCTTCTTGCTGACAAGCTTGTTCGACCTGTGCAGAGTCGAGAGAAGTCAGAATGTTCCTGACGGTGGAGTCTGAGATATCCAGCTCGAGGTCAGATAGAGAATAGAGCTTCTTCCGAAGAAATTCGATGGTTCCACGTATGAAATAATCAGCAGCGGAAGCACCAAGTTCGACAAAGATATGCTGAGACTTTTCGTAGAATTTTCGTAATGTGCGCTGCTCTGCTCGAAGACTGTCATATCTTGTGCTTCCAGGTATGATGATTTCAGTAGGATGAGCGACGTGGTGAGAGATAGCGACTGCCAAAGCTCGAATGCCACTGCTCATCCCAGCGTCAGAGCCTTCGCGATATTGAAGAACAGCACATTTTGGTTGAGAAACATGTCGGATCAATTCCTGACGTGCAACTCTTGGTGTTACGCTCGTCGAATCTAAATTTGCCTCGATCGTTCTTGCATGGTCAGCTTTTGCTAATCTTATGACAACGTACTTACGAGACAGACTTGAGGTTGGATGAATTGACAAGACTGGCGGATAGACCAAGAATATGTGGTACATCACCACCTACAGCTTTCAGCGGATGATAAAAGCCCTGAAGAATTGCATTTGCCGGATGCTTCTTGTTGCAATGATGTGCTGTTCTGGTCAGCTTTCAACAGTCAGCTATGAATTGCTCACCTTCATCATATACCAGCAATGCTATCGATTGAAGTCGAACAAAACCATGTACTAGAGCATCTCTCAACACAGCATGGGTCGAAACCACTACTCTAGCTTGATCAAGTGCAGCATCCCAGGTTCGCTGATCACTCCATTTGTCCACATTATCTTGACCAATCAGTAGTCGTATTCTGTAAGCTGGTAAAGCTTGCTCGAACACATTATGTTGCTGAATACATAGCTCGACACTGGGAGCAAGAAACCATACTCGCTGTTGCTGGAAATTAGGACTATGCCAAAAGTTACCAAATATGCTTGTACCTTGTGTGGACTGCATCGATCCAGCTCTGCTTGTACTCTGAGAAGTGCTCTACGAAATTGTCAGCCAAAGCGGAGCAATATCAGAAGTCCACTGACACTTGCGTCTTGCCACTTCCGGTGTCCATCTATGAAATGATTGTGAGCTGATTCTTTTGATAGGTCGCTCATGTTCATCTGGCTTACCACAACAATCTTATTGCCTTCCATGCTACGACCAAACATCTCTTGCTGATAAGAGCGAGTTCGACTGGAGAAATGCTCGTTGAGAGCCATTTCTCTGGTGGTTGGTGCTGTGTGAAGAAGTAGAGCGAGTCATCATAACCTGACTGGGATCGATGTTGAAGACATATTGAGCACCGTTAATCCGCCACTGAGTGACCACTGAACTGCTCTAACGCTGAAACAGTAGCATTGAAAGCTCACTTGTGATAGTGAGGCAGCATTTTGATGGTTTGATGCAGGGATATGTGCATACTTTTCGTGGCTTCTACCGTACGGTATTCTCACTGAGCTCGAAGTTGATCAGATATTCTGTTGCACTGCACAAGTGTGCTTCATGATGCAGATTGTGATCGATATTCGTGCGACATGACATGCCTTGAGCTCGCTGCAATCTTCGAGTGTTGTTGACAAGCACAATTTGAATTCCCTGATTGGCTAAAAATGACGCACAATTTCCTTCCAAAATGTCTGCTAATTCATCACCAAAAATGTCAAATGCTCGATCTCTTCATCTGCAGCACGACACATCGCAGATAGCATCAATCATCATTGCTAGTCCATCTCTACACTCAATTTCTGACTTCTTAATTTCACCGTCTTCCATTACAACTGACTGGCAGCATTGCCGCACTCGAAGGCGGACGTTCCTGCATTCCGAAGATGCTTACCAATGATCGGCAGCATACCTCGAATGAGATGGCTCTTGAACAGTCGCACGAACGGTGACAGAGCTGACTGTGAGGTCGATCACTAAACGTCGACTCACAACTTGCTCAAAAGCGATCTACCAGCAATTCCGATGACGAGCTGCTAGGCTGAATGCAGTTTGCGCTGTTGCTGAGATACTTGAAGAGACCGAGTGCTTTCTAGTCGGTGGGAGGGATCTGCGATATCGCAGACATTGCAATGAAATACACACGCCCTATGTGTAATCAACCGTCCGATCAGGTACTCAAGACCACCACATGCACCACCACATGCATAGAGCAAGCAAGCACCAGCTGCCATGACTGAGTGACCTCGACCAGGACTAGCCGATGTCAATCGCTTTGACGTGGTTGAGCTACGACCAGAGTACCACCACATGTATCAGTCAGTCTTCGGCATGCTTGCACAGACCTAATATGACGAAGCCAAAGAAGGAAACTCCTGAAGAGTACGAGCCAGGAATCAAGCAGACATGCACCGGACGTTGAGTGACAACAAATATAGTGCTCGTATTAGCATGAAGATATCTATCAGTGGTAACTACAGGTAAGTCACTTTGAGTATTCGTGACATCCTTTGACGGACCACAATCACTTCCGACACAAGTCCGCGATGTCTAGTGGCTAGTTCTGTTGATGCCAGGAGTGAGCATACCACCACCAAGACCATCATTACCAAACATGGTGATTGTATTATCAAGCCATGAGAGATCAACAGAAGGAATGGCTTCGGCTGTCTTGAAATAACTGGCAACTCTGTTTCCAACCCATACTGGATTTTCGACTCCCTAAGATATGTCAGCTGGTGGCTTGAAACCGAACAATCTACTCACAATCCAGTGTCCACATTTTGGAATGATATCGACAGTATAGTTCAAAGCCATACCAGATGCGAGAGCATTCATCACTGGCTTTGATCCTAGACTGGCTTCACCACCGAGCAACAAGAATGGCATGGTAAGCTTAGTCTCATTGATCTTTCTTCCGAAGTATTCTGCATCTTCAAAAGCTGCTGCAAAGTATTGCATACCAGCGCGCAAGAATCCTGGTTTGGAAATGGTTCGAGTGTAGTATTCTAACAGATCATTCGAGACTGCATCATTACCAATGTACGAGCCGTGGTAGAAGTACCAGGCGAGCATCTCTTTCTCTCTACCTTGAATGAAGAAAGTGGCAGCATCTGGAACGGCGAAGAAGGCAAGCTGCCAATCCCAGTAAAGTGTTGGAGAGGTGACACAAGTGCTGTAGCCGGCTGAACCAGGAAGAGGATATTCAGCAGTGACGAGTTGACGGACGAGATCTGGTCTTTCGAAAGCCAGAGATGCGGCTACACCAGCTCCTTTGTCATGACCAAATACGTAAGTTTTGTTGATGTTGAGGAATGACAAAACAGCTTCAAGATCAGCTGATGCTGCTCGAGCACTGTAATCGTCATCGTTGGCAAGAGCTGATTGACCAGAACCACGATTGTCTGGTGCAATCACTGTGAAGTCCTCGGCTAGGATTGGTCCAATTGTGTTCCAGGTGTGCGAGTCTTCTGGAAAGCCATGTACAAGGACGACTGGAGGTTTGCCAGATTGAAAGACTCGAAAGTGGATGGAAGTGTTCTGCAATTGGATACGCTCATGGCTCCAGGTGTCGAAGCTCTGAAGAGCAGCAGCGGATGCAGCGAGTGAGAAGAAGAACAACATTTTGACCCGGAAACGATGTAATGAGAGATGAAGAAGATGAGAGCGAGTATCAGATCTTTGCAACTTGAGCATCTTATACTCTTGGCCATAATGGACTGTCTACATGCACGTGGCAGACAAATGCCAAGCCTGATATCCGCATCGCTGACTGTAGTCTCAGCCTTATGATTAGTAAATTATGGTCAATTGAATCCTCCAGATGATCGACAACTTGGCAAGAGCAGAATAGGTGTAATCTTATACGACCATGCAATGATTCCATCCTTCTATCGCTTATCAGATCCACGCTAAGGCCTCGTTCACGAGATCGACCAATCAATACTGAACAATGTTGAACCTTACAATGGCTCCACCTTATTCCGAAGACCTCGCTGTCAGGTAGCTCTTCATCTTGTTGGTATGCATTAGACTCTTCGACGCTGCCATTGATGAGCCAATCTATAGTCATGCGTTGGTGAACTTGTCCAGTTGATTTGGCAGACCCTGGACAGCATCTGAGCGACGCTATGTGTGATTCTCGATTGGACAAGATGTCATCGGGACCAGTATTGATGAAAGAGGCTTGCATTGGTCACTTTCAAGAGGCCGTCCAACAGACTACGGCATTATTATCGGCACGCAAAGTCGTGAGAGAACGACAAGACAGTCTTTGTTGGACAGCCTATGCCAGACCTCCTGATACTGCTCATACATTTTGAACTCCGAAGGCATGCATCAAGGAACACTTCGAATGCCGTTGTTGTGCTGTTGAAAGAAGTTTTTTCACACCCACATCGACGAAATCAAGACTCATTCAAGCATCAGCCGTTGTCTTGACTTGCTGGGTTCCGACATTCATTCTTCTGTAGAAGATAGTACCTGCATATCAAATGCCGTGAGCTCGATCTGCAGGTCCAGATCGGACTTGTAAGCTTCAAGCCACTCCTTAAGCCATTAGGCCGAATTGCAACACCTGCCTCATTTGAAGAAGTGGCATACGCCTGGATTGCTTTCGTCAAAGTCGTACCATCGTTACTTATTCGATATTGAGCATCGGCTGATGCCTCAATGAAAATGGATGTCAGTTCCAGACAACTCATGACGATCCTGATCTCGTGAAAGCCATTCTGGTCAGTGACACTGTGGATCATGTCATCCTTGTCGAAACGGCTACATTACAAGGTAAGGTCAGCCATTGAACAAGCAATTATCTCCCAGCTTCTGCTCTATCGTGTATCCCCAGTTCTTGTACTCGAGCTCTAGAAGGCGAACTCATCTGACTCGCTCAACTGCTCAAGTTATGGAAATACTGTGCTGGAGAGAAATCTGCTGACTGCTCATTGTATCTTGACTGACTAAAATGCTCTGTTCCATGGACAGCACGTGTTTGGTGTGCTCGGCATGCCGAGATCTAGGTCCTAGTACAGATTAGTTCTGATCTCAATCTCGATATGGATTTGCACATTGAGCAAACGCAACAACACCATGGAAGTCGATGGCCATGTCGATCTGAGCCATTTACTGCATCGGATTCTGATGCAAGAAACATCACCCTCGCTAATGCGTATAAGATGTATCCAGAACCATCACGACCAGTCTTTGCCACGGATGTATACTTCTGCATAGAGCTTGCTTGTGTCCAACGCTCAATAAGGCAAAGAACTGCAATATCTTGAGCTTTTCCAGAGACACGTCTCTCGACATTGGCTTAAATCTCGAGCTGTCACAACATCTCGACAGCGATCTTGCATCACCAGCATCACACGGCCTGAAACAACTCGCAAATTGGCTTTGCCAGCTCATATACCAATGCAGACAGCCGCGAATCTTCAAGCATGATCGACATAGCTTGAAGCTGCCACAACAATGCCGAATATTATTGTCGTCAGGATATCCATGTCGATGATGGCACTACTGAACTCATCGTTGCAGAATGCCAAAGGTTGTTGCAAGGTGAGTGTAAGGCAGCTGTCTCCCAGTTGTGAACAAACAGTAGCCGTCGCCAAATTGACAGCCAATCACAAGGCAGCAATTTTCTGCTCTTGCTGCTTTGAAGTGGTACACCTCCTACACTTCACATCATTGAATTTCATCTGCGACATCTCAGAAACAGCGTATCAAAGTTTGCAGAAGAGCACATGGCGAGGTGCATTCGTGACGAATTGTGGTCATGCAGATGAGCTCTTCATCACAACAAACCAGAGTTGCTCTGGCGTCACACCGCAGTTCAAGCTCTGTTGCTTGCGCCTCATTTTCTTTGTCTTCCAGCATGCGTTTGACAAATCAAATGCGGCTTTTGATAGCCTGTCTTGCGGCAAGGCTCTCCGATCTGCTTGCTAAAACACTGCCATGGTAGATCTAGCAAGCATTCAGCTGGAGAACAGGTTTCCATAGCTGTTTTGCCGTACGGCATTGTTGTCTGAACCACGAAATCTCCAGTTTGTGAAACAAGTCAGCCGACATCCTCATGATCGAGCCAATTGGGAAGTTAATTGATGCAAGTTTGGATGTGAATCTTGGATGGAATTGTCTCTGGTGAATATTGATCTGTCAAAACAAATCTGGAAAAGCTCAGCCTATCATTTTCGTTTGCACTGCTGGCAAAGGTCTATATCTTCTCTACATCTCCAGCATTCATGGTTTGATATCACAATCCAATCTTCTATCATCAAGCTACCATCACAATGTCTGGTAAACCTCCTCGTAAGGGACGTGGCGGTAGTGGTCATGGAGGTGGATCGCATGGTAATAGACAAGGTCAAGTCGATCTTGCTCATCGTCCACAAGGTGGTGCACAAGGTACAGGAATTGCCTGATATACTCCCACATAAGCTAACACTTTTTTCAGGTAGAGGTCAGCAAACTGACAACAGATCTGGAGGACAACAACAAGGCAATCAGCAACGAGGTGGATATGGAAACAATTCTGGACAAGGTGGACGTGGTAACAACTATATACAAGGTGGTCAAAGTGGTGGAAGTCAGAGATTCAGGTTTGATTCTTGTCTCAAATATTGATAAGATGACACTGACATATAACAGCATAGCTGAACACACTGCGGCGGAGGATGCTAAATTGTCTGAGCGCGAAGATACTCTTCTCGACACAATTACTGTCAAGAAAACTGTTGAGTATCCGCAAAGACCTGCTTTCGGCACTCAAGGTATCAAATTGACTGTCGCAACCAACTACTTCAGCATAAATGTTGGTACTGACTCAGTCATGAGCTACAACATCAAAATTGAGAATGTCAACGTTGCAAAAGATGGTAAGACCAACAAAGAAGGGAAAGCGGCAAAACCAAACGATCAGACGGGAGGAGGAAATACTGGTGAAGTTAGAGGACCAGGAAAAGAGTTGACAAGACGAATCATTCAGATTCTCATCGAAGATCATCTCAATGCTCGCAACATTCATGCTGCAAGCGATTTTGCAAGCATTCTGATCACTTCCGAGAGTCTCAGTGTCTTCACATATTCAATCACTTATCGTCCTGATGATGAGAATCAGCCTGATGACGACGCCCCAGCGTTTCGAGTAACATTGAACGAAGGCAAGCCTTTGAATCTTTCGGAGCTCACGAACCGCACGGTATCAAAAACACCTGGACCTAGATTGGAGGAGACTACAGAACTTTTACAAGCTCTCAACATCATTATTGGATATGGTTCCAGAACAGATCGAAGTACCTTGACAGTTGGTCGAAATACTTATGTCGGTGACCGCAGCACTGACAGAATGGACCTCACATCCGGATTGCAGGCTATTCGTGCATTCGTCTTCAGTGCTCGAGCTGCTACTGAGCATGCTTTGATCAATGTTCAGGTCAAAAATCTCCCAATCGTCATGGAGCTGCCTCTTACAGCCATAGTCAATCGATATTTCAGGAATGCAGGCCAACTAGCCAATCTTCAAGCTCTGGCTCAACTACTTCGTCATGTGTCTGTTCGGGTGTCACATCTCGAACGTCCAGGAAAGAGTGGAAGAGTTGTGCCTCGCTACAAGTCAATCAGCGGTCTTGCACTTACCAACGATGGTCAGAACTTACCACATCGTCCAATCGTTCCTGCCAACGGCGCTGGTCCGCAAATGGTCCAATTCTGGAAGAAAGAGATCAATGCATACATCAGTGTCTTCGCACACTTTAGCATAGGTAAGTATTGCGACGTGCTAAGCTGAGCTCTTCTGACAATCTATACAGCATGGCCACACGAACAGATCACCAACAACTATCCAGTGGTCAACGTTGGTAGCGCAAAGGAACCATCATACTTACCAATGGAAGTATGTACGGTCCGAGCTGGTTCAGTTGCCAAGAACAAGCTTACACCAGATCAAACAAGAGCAATGTTGGCGTTTGCGGTACGACGACCTTTGGCAAATGCAGACTCCATTGTCAATGTCGGCTTGGATCTACTCAAACTTGAAAGAAGAGATTTGGTTCGTTTGCTTACTCCGTACTGATCAATGCTAATGTCTGCAGTCTGATCTCAAGCTATCAGTCAATCCTGGCCTACTCCGAGTGCCAGCTCGTCAATTGCCAGCTCCGCAACTTCTTCTTGACAACAAAAATCGTGCCAAAGTCGCCAATGCTAGATGGACTTTGGAAGACTGCAAAGTCCACAAAAGTGCACCAATCAGAAGCTATGCTTGGCTATTTGTTCAAGCTACAATGCCATGGACTGATGCAGAAATTGGCAACCACCTTGCAAACTTTCAGAAAAACTTGTCGA
Source organism: Persea americana (assembly GCA_029852735.1). Taxonomy (NCBI): domain Eukaryota; kingdom Viridiplantae; phylum Streptophyta; class Magnoliopsida; order Laurales; family Lauraceae; genus Persea; species Persea americana. Next base: position 17,643 of record JAQQXO010000143.1, on the reverse strand, counting down.
CCATTGGAATTGTGATTCGGGAAGGACGCTCAGGTTTTCAGAGAGTCGTACACACTGGAAACATCGCACAGACACAGAATTCAATCTTCGAGAGTATCAAAAAGCTTCTTCCGGCCAAACCAAGCTTCTTGCTAGTCATCTTGGATCCAAGTCTCAGCATCGATATCTACAACTCAGTCAAGATCATGTGCGACAAAAGACTAGGAGTAATCTGCCAGTGTGTACGAGCAGACAAGTTCAAGACCAAAGGCATGTCTTACAACGTCAACCTTGGGCTCAAGATCAATCTCAAGCTAGGAGGTGCCAACCAAGCCATCGCTCCATCTCATTTCGAAAAGGTCAACATCAAGCAAACCATGTTCATTGGCCTTGACGTGACTCATCCTTCACCAGGCTCAACGTCGAGTGCACCAAGCATTGCAAGCATCGTGTCATCGGTTGATGCTACACTTGCACAATGGCCAGCTTTGATACGCAAGCAACGCGCTCGAGAAGAGATCATCCAGGGCTTGACCGAGATGGTGAAAGTTCAGATCAATCGTTGGAAGCAAAAGAACAATGGTGTAACTCTGCAAAACATCATTGTATACCGCGATGGTGTTTCTGAAGGACAATACAAACTCGTATTGGAGAATGAGTTGATCGCTATTCAAGCAGCTATCAACTCGTTGTTTTCCGCAAAGGACAAGCCAAAACTTTCCATCATCATCGCTGGCAAGCGACACCACACTCGATTCTATCCGATCAACCAGACGGACGCTGATAGAAACGGCAATCCAAAACCAGGTCTCGTCGTCGATCGTGGAATCACAAACTTTTGCAATTGGGATTTCTTCTTACAAGCACATGGCGCACTTCTAGGAACTGCCAAGCCAGCACATTACTACGTTGTTTACGACGAGGTCTTCGACAAGATGGACGGTACAACAGCAGCTGATGAATTGGAGAAGCTCACACATGGGTTGTGTTATCTCTTCGGTCGAGCAACAAGTGCAGTCAGCATTTGTCCTCCTGCATACTATGCTGATCTGGTTTGCGAGCGAGCACGTTGCTACATGCCGCATTTGTTCGCTCCGTCCGCTGGCAATGCACAGACTACACCTGCTATACCAGCAGGTGGTGAAGCGGTAGCCTTGCATGATAACATCAAGGAAAAGATGTTCTACATCTAAATGTTCATCAAGAATGGCAGACGAATTGATCAAGAATGAAACAAGAATTGTGACAACGTCCAAATTGACATGGCAGTACGTACAGATTGAATGACAGATCTCATAGCATTGAACATATTTCCTCAGCTTTTCGAGTGATCCAGTCTTCACAATGCTTGCAAACAATGAAGTTGTATTGATCAGCCAAAGATTGCTAGCAACGATTGCGTAGAGCATCGCGTGATGTCATCCAGATTCAGCTGGCTTGACGACGCAAAACAAGATGCCACTTCGGCGTGAGACCAGAGATCATAGATAGTCCTGAGAGCGAGGAGCAACGAGACAAGTCATCGCTCGGTGGTTGAATGCAATAAGAATACCCGGTGGCAACCTCTACAAGCAGCATTTCAATATCAGATCACCTCGGAGGCCTCAATCAGATCGACCAGCCGCTCCACTCCAAAACAACCAGACACACGAGAGCAGATCTTGTCCAGCAGAAAGCTGTGACTTCAACAAGACATGCCGCTGATCAAACACGAACCATCCTCTTCTCGATCTCCACATCATCGAAGCAGCAGTGCACACAAGTCAGGCTTTCATCCTTTCGGTGGCCGGCTGTCCAAGCATTTTGGCGATAGTGTGGGTAGACAGCAATGAGTCGGAACATCACTGACAATCTCAGCTCTCACCAGACGATGCATACCTCTCATACTACGACGTACGACTCACAAGAGAAGATGTAGACAGCATAAGAGACGACTGGCTGACCGACAATGCAATTGCATTTTGGGAAGAATACCTCGAACATGAGAAACTACCAGCATTTCCAAAAGCCAACATTGTGCTGCTTCGACCGTCAATGTCATATCTCCTCATGAACACACCAGATCCACTCGAGCTGAAGTCAGCACTACCAGAATTCAAGAAGACGACACACGTATTTCTACCGGTCAACGATAATGAAAAGCTGGAACTTGCGGAAGGTGGATCACATTGGAGTTTACTGCTTGTATCGATCATTGATGGAGTTGCTTTTCACTACGACTCGTTATCACCGAGCAATCTTAAGCATGCAAGAAAGGTGGCAGACTGTATAAGCAAGCTGCTTGGAAAGCCATTGAAGTTTGTGAATCTGGATGATTCGCCTCAGCAGAACAATGGCTCGGATTGTGGTGTCTATGTTTGTCTGCTGATGCAGCATCTGCTCATGTCGAGATTGCTGAAGGCTCATGCTGGTGCTAAAGTCAGTATGAGCATGGGTGGAAAGTCTGTTGATGCATATGGTGGCAGGAAAGAGATGATCAGGATCATTGATGAGAGGAGAAGAGAAGGTGAAAGAAGGAGAAGCAGAAGTCATTCTCCATACGGACAGCACAGGAAAGGTCACAGTCGTGACGATAGTACGCCTCGAATTGGAGAGGAGAATGAGGATTTGAGTTCTTGGGAGGTTGTTGATAAGAGGAGAAATAGCAACCATTGAGATGGTTGTTCTGAACGATGATTATGATGATTTCAGCGTTGGCGTTGTGGATGATATCTGATCTTGACGGCATGACGTGGCACGTAGCATGAAGTATTCTTACACAGATGTGATTGGAACACAATGCATACTCTATTGATAATACGCTTGACAATGGCTGCATAGCTGCATGATGAGTCTTGATGTGATGCAACTCGTAATGCTGCCATCATTCTCGTATGTTAATTCTGTTGCCTGTTGTTGTATATACCGAATGCCGAATGATTGAAGGCAACTCATTCTTCTGCTCTGGACATCACGAAAGGCTGTTTGTGACTCTCCCACATTGCTCGCTGCTGAGCGAAGCGTTTCACCCAAACTGACGCATCTTTGTCTTCCTCAGTGACTGGTGTCGCTGTTGCAAGCGATTCCGATGACTCGTTGTGTTCGTACAGATCTTCAAGCTTCAGCTCATCGATCCTGATCATGTACACATAGAGCGCATCTCGCAAGCAGCTATATGCTCTCTCATGCTTCTTTTCATCATACCTAGGCATGTACACCAATGCACTCTCGGGCAAATCGTTGATGCCGTTCGCTGCCAAGCACTGCTCACACCGTTCTCGAGTTCGTTTGGGTAGAAGTTCGGTCTCGTCAAACGCAGCTAGTCGATCTTTCCATGGCTTGAGCGCAGCTGAGGAGATTTCAAGACCACGATACTCAGCATCAGACCTTTCTGGAGACGTAAATCGATCGTATGGTACATAACTTGGCTTGTCCTTCTGCTTACTTACTCTGTGCGTATTGTGTAAAGCTGCATAATCACGCATCATGTAGCGTAGAATGGGCATGTAAACCGCCAAGAACGCGATTCTGTCTATGATAGACTTGTGATAGTACCAGCCATAGTTGTCCATCATTTCACAGTGTTCTAGCCATTGACTTAGCGGTATTCTGGTCTGCTGTGGCCAGTAGTTTTCGAGTGGACGATTTTGCCTGAACACCACTTGCTCGTCGTACAATTCTTCTTCACCTCGACTGCGACGTGCAACTGAGCTCGTGATGTGCCATGGCTACTGATGATTGTTTTTGATCGTTGTCAAGTCGCAAAGCCTCTGGCATGACGCTAAGGTGCTCAATATGGTTGATGAATCTGCGAGCATACAGTCATCGGATCGGTGACTGAGACAAACATCCATCCAGATCACCAGCTTTGAGTAAGTGTCTATGGCGCCATGTATCGTAATGCCGAAGCTTTTGAGAATGGTATGTCTGTGCAGCGACCAGATATGATTCAGACCAGCTGCCAGTATTGAATCATATTCGATACCTGATTCAACACAGTCTCGTAGCTCGTGCTGTAGTGAACCGAGGGATGAGCCAGGTTTTGACTGAAGCATCCATTCTTAAGCAATGCTGTAACCGGACATGGTGTCGCCGCTCTATGGCAGAGCTGTCAAATGTGCTCTGTTGCTTGGTTGATGTGTAAAGCGAAGGTGTCTATGCGAAGAGAAAAAGCGGTGACGAAAGAACGTAATGATGGTCATACCGCAACGACGGTGAACTGGAAGAAACTCAATGGAAGAGGTTGTGACTTATCAATTTGATAGATGTCTTTTCAAGATTTCAAGATTTCAAAATCTCGAAAACATGTTAAGCCATCTTGATCGAGCGTGCAGCTCTCTAGTAAAAGTTCCGGTGCTACTGTCAGGCTCAATCATGGTTGCTCAACTTGTCGCAGTCGACTTGGAAACTTGAGAACTTGAAAAGATATCGATCAGTATCTCGAAATGCATGCACGACCTCGCTCCTTCTGTCCCATAGAGCATCGGCGCATGATGGTAGCAGTAATCCGGCATCAGTCATGAGTCTTAGAACTCTCTGTTGATGAGATGTCGTCGATAGCAGAGCTAGGACATTCAGATCTTGATTGAGAAGAGACGCGTCAGGTACGAGGGAGGGGAACAGCGCCAAGCATCCACGGCATCCTTCCATGCAACCATTCCATTGACAACGCTGCTTTGCACGTCGATCATCGATTCATCGTGCAGCATGCAGCTTGCAAACCATTGATCGTCATCTATTGTAGGCAACAGCGCTTCCTATTTGAGCTGCTGACGAAACGCTCGTAAGTACTACAAAGCTTCAAACAAGCATCTCTTCTAAAGACAAGCTGCATTCTACTCACATCAAGCTCATCATTCGTTTCACATCTTCACAATGAGACAAACAATGGAGGAATTCACCATGATCGAGAAAGCCGGCAGCAGCAAGCCATTCCATCTCTTCGACAATGTTGTCGAACTCGAGTCAGCAAAGACGGCAGATCATGATCTTCAATACGTAGCAGCTCTCCGCGAGCAATATCCAAAGAAGATCGTCACAGTCGTTCCACAAGTCAGCACCAACATCATCGCCTGGGCAGAGAACAATGCTGAGATCAAACTTGACACCAAGAATGAATCATTCGCGAGCTGGAGAGGATATGTCCTTCCACAACAACGAGCTCTACCAGGTCGACTCGGAGAAGCTCGACAATTCGCAAAGTATGACATTAAATGGGCAAAGAAAGAGATCATACTCTATGCCGTGCAGATTGGTTTTAGCAATGTTCAATATGTGCTCACAGATCGTCAAGAGAAGGAAGATCAATATGGTCCATCAGATCTGGCTGATGCTTTGATCATGACTGTTGGAGAATGGCAGAGGAATGAGAACAAGGTTGTCTGGGTGTTCAACAACTACTGGCAACAGGATGCTTCTTTGTACTACCAGATTGAGAAAGCTTCTTGGGACAAAGTCATTCTTGACGAGAGCATGAAGAAGGAGTTGTCTACCGTTGCTGGAACATTCTTCGACTCAAAGAAAGTCTATGAAGATCTCGGTGTTCCGTGGAAGCGAGGTCTGCTCTTCCACGGTCCACCAGGAAACGGAAAGACAATCTCTATCAAAGCTCTCATGCACGAACTTCTCTTCGATCGTAAGGACGATCCAATTCCAACACTCTACGTCAAGAGCGCTCCGATGCCATACATGATTCCAACCATCTTCAGTCAAGCTCGACGACTAGCGCCATGCATTCTCATTCTTGAGGACGTCGAATCCATCGTCAACTCGAACACTCGAAGTCTCTTCTTCAACGAAATGGATGGCCTGGCAAGCAACGATGGTCTTCTCGTCATCGGCTCAACCAACTACCTCAACCGTCTCGATCCAGGTCTCACCAAACGACCAAGTCGATTCGATCGAAAATACCTCTTTCCACTTCCAAACGAGCACGAAAGAACACTCTACTGTCAATTCTGGCAGAAGAAGGTCTCCAAGAATCCAACAGTCGACTTTCCAGACTCTCTATGCCAGCCAATGGCATCCATCACACCTGGCTTCTCCTTCGCTTTCTTACAAGAATGTTTCGTCGCTACAATGCTCACGCTCGCTCGTGCAGACGATGATGCTGAACAGATCACTGGTCGCTTCTCACGCTTGAGTCATGATGATCTTGATGACTACGAGGTGTGGAGAGAGTTCAAGTACCAGGCTAATGAGCTAAAGAAGCAGATCGATGGTGATGATCAGCCTTACGACTCTTCCACTGCATCTTACTATCAAGATTCAGCATCTACAGTGGTTTCAGAGTCATCTCAACAGCGAATGCCTGGTGCACCACTGCAACAACAGGATGCAGAAATTCAGTTGAGAGCACAGATTCCTTTCTACGATCGAAAGCAACCTGAGGTCAGCTCTGCTGTCTGGAGCTGGGTTGGTCCACGCGGAAGCAATCTTTATTGAACTGTTCAGAAATGATTCGTACGAATATGAATGTGTAGTGGATCTACAATATTGCTTCAGCCATAGCATAGCAATTTATTCAAGTGTTTACCAATTGCGTTATTACCTGGCGGCTATATTGGTACTATCGTCTGCCTTCACATGCTTCATCGATGCGATGCTGACATTCCCTCACTGTTCTGCTCGCTGTAATGCTGTTGTCAAGACAACTTGCCGTCTTTGAATGACAATCTTCTGTCTCTATCGTCGGCGTAGTCGACTTGCATCCAGAAATCTTCACTTCGATACGTTGTTCTCCGCTTGTTGCTGCGAACCTTTATCATAGCGTGAAGTAGTCTCATGCTGCGTACTCTTTCGTTGGACATCCAAAGTCTGCTGTGGACGCAGTAACAATACGTTATTCATCCAAGATCATCTTGCAACAGTGCTTTGTCCTTGTGAGAGCAACTCTTGCGCTGCCAGTAATTCTGCTTGATCATATCCATCCCAGCCTTTCTCTCCTGCTTTTCCTCTTCTCACAATTTCAGCTAATCTTGCTGTGGCGAGCTCGTTGAGCTTTTGGAGAGTCTGTACTGGTATTGCTTCTATTGGAGCTTCAGTTTGTGTTTTAGACGGTTTCTCTACAGCTACTGCTGGAAGTGAAAGTAGTTTTGTTGTCGTCTGGAACCGCATGTTAGCTTTGTTGACAGCACATTGAAGATCACATACCAGCTTCAAGCCATAAAATCCTCTCAAGTAGTCGCTACACAGCTCGACACTGCGACAGTATCGTCTCACAGCTTCAGTAAGGTATCTCGACTTCTCGCTGCTATCAAATCTGTTGGAGTTGAGATACAGCAATTCTCCCAACTTTGCATGAATATTCCAGGCGTTCGGCATGACCAGCAGCACTTCTTCCAGACAGAAAATAGCTTGATCAAGAGCGCCTTGCGCCAGATACAGATCTGACAGCTCAACCCAGCACTCAGCATCTGTTGGCGAAGCATCCAAGATCTCAGTCAACGTAGTTATAGCCTCCGTCGTCTTCCCCAATGATTTCAGTAAAGCAACCTTCCTCTTCTTGACACCAAACAATGTCGGCGATTCTGTAAGCACCTCGTCATATCTCTTCAATACAGCATTGAGCTGGCCATCATTGGTAGCAACAGCTTCATCGTACATGCCCTTGAAGATGATTACTCGCTCGTTCGTGCTTCCAAACCGCTCTGTGATTTCTTCTATGCATTGCTTCGCAATCTCAGTCTGTTTTGCGTCTATGCTAGCGACCAGAATGTTCTCGTATGCCACCCATTTCTCTTGCGATTCGTCGCTGACTAGCAGATTGAGCGGATATGGTAACTTGATCGCATTTCGTTGTTTTGAGAGAAATTTCGGTGCTTCTGAGAGGATAGCTTGAGTGTGAGCTGGATCTGATGGCCGTGGTGGCTCAAGAAGTGTGAGAGATGTCATCGTCGTTGTGCTATGTATGGTGTCATGTTCTGGAAATAGTGTTGTAGTGAGATTGGTTTCTTGATCAAGCTGGGTCGAAGTTGAGAATCCATTCGACCTCACTTCAAAAACATCATCACAAACATAACAAAGCACGATCTGTCTAGCTGTCGAATCAGCTGAGTGATCTTCTGAGATCTCGATTCGAACCGTCTCAAGTTCTTTACGATCATGCATGTGCTGCCGGAAACGACAATGGAAACATTGCTTGTATGGTTTCTTATGACCAGCAGCGGCTTCTACCTAGATTGGCATCTCACAGACTACACCAAGACGTCGTTCCTTCATGCTTGGATGATGCGATCTGTCTACAGTATGCCTGGAGTCATTGTTGGTCTTATGATCATTGCTCTCTCAAGCTACTTTGACACTCGATCTTCATCAACTCGCAAGGAATATGAGGACGAAATGCGCAAGGAACTCACAAAAGATAATAAAAGCATGAATGTTGCTTGCAACTACTAAGGTCAATCCTTCTACCAACGTAAATCCATTCCCAGCATCAAAGCAAGCTCCAGACAGCGTGCTGGTCATCTACTGATCCAGCTCCAGCTCGTGCGATCGGTGCTGCCGCTGCCTTCAGCATCAGGCACTCCTGCGTATATGCATGTTGAAGAAGGCAGCCTGGTTACCTTTCGGCTGCCTTTTGCGATGACAGCACATCACGATGCAGATCGGACTTTGAAGATGCAACATTCAGTTCTTCCTATCAAAATCCACTGTCCTCAGGTCCTGAGTGACCATCAGCCAGAGACTACAGAAGTGCTTTTTGCAAGCCACAAACGATGACATCTATAAGCTTTGCATCCAACGCACTACAGCTCACGGGTTGGGGACTCTCAGCTGGCGATGTGATTGCATTGGCAGGCGCTGGCCGTGGTATAATCACTTGGCTAACATCTGATGCGAGAGATAATGGTCTTCTCGAGTTTTTGAAAGTGACACAACAAGATCTGAGATTGCGAAAAGGGTTGCTTGATCCTGTGGCTCTGAACGAACGTTGGAGTCAACACATTAGGATCTTTCATAACGGTCGTCCAGAAGATCACTATGCGTATCAGCCATCGGATCAGCTTGAAAATGTCTGCCGGTTCACATGGATGATGACACTCATTGTCGCAGCTCTCGATGCATCGATGTCCAACAGTCTCTTACAAACAGTAATCGTAGATTTCTCGACACAATTATTCATAGATGCTGTGTTAGCGACGGACTACCTTCAGCATGAGATACCTGAACATATCAATGGCTGGCGATCTGCGGCAACAACACGCAGCATCACATTTAGTGCTCGTATTATCTGGGAGAACCTAGAAAAGCAAGAGTCCCATCATCTACCAGGCTTCATACCAGCAAATGAGCATCACGAGATCGTACGCTTCCTGCTCTGGCTGACGAAAGGTGACGAAATGACGATGACGACAAATTCCAGCGATGTGCATTCTCTGGCCAGGACGCTATCAGAGATAGGATTTGACCTTTTGCGTACGTCGATAAGCGATACCGTACTACCACCGGGACAGCTGCAAGGTGGTTGCCTTTTGATCTATTCGGATGCCTGGACTGCAGACAGATCCGATCCTGCAATGATAGCTCGACCTGGCATGCGAATACCATTAGCCACATTATCCTCAATGGCAGAGGTCATCTCCTTATGGCCAGAGCCACAAGACCAACACGACGATCTGCGATTATTGTTTACTCAAGGACAAGATGCTGCATCTCACCTCAATTTCACTGCTTGTCAACATTATGCAGACCACAACGACGAAAGAGACATTCTGTTGCAAGTATCTTCAGATGTGCCAGGGGATATATGCTATCTACAATGGGATCATAATCGACCAGACTCTAACTTATGGCGTGTATTATCTCAAACTACATTGCAACCATACTGTCCTCATGTGCGTCGACGGCTCGAGCCAATCATGTCTACGTGGAGTGCTGAGTCGGTTGAAGACATCACAGCCTTTCTGTTGAAACATGCATCTTTGTCCAAGGCAGCACCAATATTCTTTAGTCGACATCCGGTCATGATCAGACAAAGAGATCGAGCCTGGGAACAACTAAGATCATTCTTGCTTGGTTATTACTACGGCGCTTTTGCTAAGATGATGGACACTTCCAAGCTTCGTATCAGAGAAGGTTTTGGCTCTTGGAGTTGGGATGACCGTCGGTTCTTCGAAGTTATAGCCTCTTTCGCATCATGTAAGGAAAGTCACCGGGACAAGCAGGATGTCAAGCAACAGCACAAAGTATTCTACTGGCGACACAATGTACTCAAAGTTGCAGCTTACCTTTTCGCCGGTGCTGAGCCAGATCAGCTTCAAGATGATTTTCGAGGCGTGGCTGGCGTCGCTGCAAAGCTCATCATACTCACGCCAGGTCTACTGGGTGAAGCCGATACGCCGTTCAAGATTGCCAAGTTTCATTTGCTTGATATCGATCCAACGAGCATACCGTGCAACCAGCGTGGCTGGATTCGGCCAGCACCACAGGACTATGGTACTTACAAAACGCGAACAATCGATAGTCCTTCTCGCATTGAAAGCTTCGCAGCCATAAGTACTGAACCGGATTTCACAGCTCACATAGAGCCTGCATGGAAATACGACAAAACATTCTGCCATGTCGTATACAGACACCAAGGCCGTATCATATACAGAACAGATGCTCTTCACGCTGAAGCTACCGTGTTGAATTGGTGGGCCGGAGACGGAGATGGCACAGATCTCGAGAGCTACAAGTCAAGCATCGAAGCAGCAGACTTCCTACTTACATCGAGTAGGCATAGTTCCACAGTAATTGTGCTTGCAAGAGTGCCTTCAGACTTCCTCGAAGTTTTTGATGAAGGTATTCCAGAGCTTCTGCATGATGAGGCAAGTAAACATGCTGTCATTGTAGCAACTGGAAAGAAGCCGAGAGCACGAATTTGTCTTGCAGCGATGCTCGGAAATTTGTTCCAGACAACAACCTCTGCGCGTGTGAGGTCACCTCCTTGGCGTGCCAATTGGTCTGCGATCTCCAATGCTGCTATCGTGGTAGGTGGCAAAGGACGAGTCATTGTTCTTGTCTGATCGTGGTGGATTTCGACGCTGTTTTACTGGTTTCCAGGTTGAAACGGATGCTTATTTCTATGCCATTGATTATGCGCTTGGATCTGCTAGCGTTCTGATATCGTCAGATTTTATCCTACACCAAACTATCGACTCGGTGTCCTCGAAACTTGAAGATGCGAAGACGAGCGATGAGAATGCAAGTGAAGCCAGTGATTCTGAGAATGAATTCGTCGATCAATTAGCAAAAGTGACTGCTCGAATCGTATTGGTTGGTGACAACTTGGTGGTGATTGTATCTACTCGATGTTTGCAGCCAATTCACTTAACGTGTACTTCATTACAGCCTCGCCACCTACGCTTTCCATTCAGTTCAATGTCGCATCCTCATCAATGAGAAACTTGTGTTGAGCAAAAAGAAATCTGCCTCATTATCCGGCTAATTATGGCAACTTCGAACAAAAAGAATGTTTGAGTGGTAGTGAGGTGTAGCTAGCTATCTACTGCCCTCGAAACCGAACAACTAACAGTTTCAATTCGTCCTGATAGATAGTATCTTGGCTGCACTCGCTCTAACCAATGCGCCATCCTTCTTATCGCTAGAAGAGGTTGGCAAATAAAGGTATATGAACCTCATCGTGGAATCTCAGCTTCAGTCACCAATTCCGCTGAGAGAGCTTGCAATGTCGTGAACGACGGCTCGATCATTGAGAGAAAGTGCACAATCAGAAAGCGCATATCGTGGTCGCTAGTGGAGTTGTTGAAAGAAGAAAGAAAGTGAGAAGCGAAAGTGAAGTCAAGTGAATGCAGGATGGAATTTATTCCGCGAGCATCTCGTGGTGGGACATCATACAGAGAGATATTCTGGTCTCTGTATCTGTCAATTTCTTGCTGACAGTCGCAAGCATCATTCACGACTCGATCTGTATACCTGAGCAGTCGATTGTGAGCATCTCGTGCAAAGATGAGCACGATCGCGACAATACCACTTCATCGCTAGACAAATCCCAAGTCTCACACGATCAATGACACCATCAACAGACAGGAATAACTGGTGTGAGGAGATATGTTCGAGAAGGATGTGCTTCAGCTCATTCGTGGGCTACGAGCTCACAAAGGACAAGAGCGAGAGTTCATTCAGTCAGCTTTGCGAGAATGTCGGAAGGAAATCAAGAGCCAGGATATGGATCTCAAGGCGATAGCTTTGTTGAAGCTGGTATACTTGGAGATGTTCGGACACGATATGAGTTGGGCATCCTTCAATGTGTTGGAAGTCATGTCATCTCAAAAGTTTGTTCAGAAAAGAGTTGGATATCTTGCAGCAGTTCAGAGCTTCAGACCAGATACGGAAGTCTTGATGTTGGCAGAGAATCTGCTGAAGAAAGACCTTGGAAATACAGACAAGAATACGATCTCTCTGGCTCTGTCAACGCTGCCACATCTGATCAACACAAGTATGGCGAATAGTCTACTCACAGATCTTCTACCGAGACTGAGCCATTCGAATCCAACAATCAGAAAGAAGACCATTGTCACACTCTATCGTCTTGCCCTTGTATATCCTGAAGTGCTGCGACCGTCATGGCCAAAGATCAAGGAACGATTACTTGACGAAAACGAAGATCCAAGTGTAACAGCTGCGATTGTGAACGTAGTGTGCGAGCTTGGATGGAGAAGACCACATGATTTCCTGCCAATGGCCCCAAGGTTCTTTGATCTGCTCACAGAAGGTCAGAACAACTGGATGAGTATCAAGATCATCAAGTTGTTCTCGGTCCTCACACCACTTGAACCAAGATTGGTCAAGAAACTGCTACCACTTACACAGCTGATTAAAACGACGCCAGCGATGAGTTTGTTGTATGAATGCATCAATGGTATCATACAAGGTGGTATTATGGAAGCTGCTGCTGGTACGACGGAAGGTGACGAGGTTGCGAGACTGTGCATAAGTAAGCTCAGAGGAATGCTTGTGGTCCAGAACGATCCAAATCTGAGATATGTTGCACTGCTCGCATTCGCCAAGATCACAACAAGTCATGCTTCGCTTGTAACAGAGCATCAAGACGTCATTCTTGAATGTGTTGACGATCTCGACATTTCTATCCGCACAAGAGCTCTCGATTTAGCAATAGGCATGATCAATGAGAACAATCTGCAGATTGTTGTCGATCGCTTATTACGACAGCTTCGAACATCTGGCACTGTTTCAGCAGTAGATGATCCGGACAATGATCGAAGTGCTCATGATGGTGTTGTACCAATCGCAGAAGATGACGAAGAAGATGCACAAGCCAGTATCAGAAGAACAAACCAGTCAAAAGATCAAACACCTCCACTTCCAGACCACTATCGAGCGCTGGTGATAGAGCGAATCGTGGAGATGTGTTCCGAAGATATGTACGCAAGACTCGTAGACTTTGAGTGGTACATCGATGTTCTTGTCAATCTGATCAAGCAGTGTCCAGCAGAGCCTTCAAATACTGGAGTCTCAATATCTGAGCGAGTCGGAGCAGAGCTACTGAATGTAGCTGTAAGAGTGAAAGCTATCAGACCAGAAGCTGCAGCAGCAGCACAATCACTTTTGTTCCTTGAAGATAAAGACAGCTACACTGGCTCAGACAGATCCAGCGGTGCTCTCACAGCTATTTCATTCATTGCTGGAGAGTTTGCATCTCTCTTACCTGATCCAGAAGCTGTTCTCACCTCATTGCTACATCCAAACAATTCACACCTAGCAAGCAAGATTTTGGCGAGCTATGCTCAAGCAGTACCGAAGGTTTTCGTTGCACTCACATCACAAGAGAGAATATCATGGACGACTGGCAGAAGATCACAAGTCACACTTCTAATAGCACGAATCGTGCATTGGCTGGAACCTCTGACTTTGCATCCGTCTTTGCAAGTGCAAGAACGAGCTGTAGAGTTTCTCGAACTCTTCAGATTAGCAGACGAAGCTTGCAAAGGTCATGAAACAGTAGAAGACAGCTCACCGTTCATGGAGCCACCTTTACTACTGACACAAGCTATCCCAGCGCTCTTCTCATCAATGGAGCTGAATCCTATCGCTCCATCAGCTATACATCAGGTACCAATTCCGAAGATCTTGACTTGGATACGCCTATCAATTCATCACTGAACTTGATACTGTCTCAAGCTGAGTACGATGATGTTGGTCGAGCAATGAGAACGAAGACGTTTACAAATTCTATCACGAGAAGCCAGTACCAACATACGCTGCTCCAACAAAGCAGGCCAGGCCTGCTGCTGAGCTCCTCGAATCACATACACAACAATCATACCAATCATCAAGCTTATCAGATAAAGTTGATGTTGAAGCACGACAGCGAAAACGTGCAGAACGAAGAGAAAGGAACAAAGATGATCCTTACTATATCGATCCTGATGGCCGCTCTGGTACTTCAACTCCAATGGGCAATGCACTACATTCTGCTGTTGGTGATGAAGAATTGAATGTTGACGACATCCCGGTCATGGAGCTGAAGCTAGACAACGGCCATGCAGTTTCAAAACCAGCCAAACAAGCAGCTGCGCCGAAAAAACCAAAACGACATTTCGAAATCGCTGGCGATGAGACTTTGTCCACTCGAGATGCATCAAGTACATCTCTGCCATCGTTGGTACCTAGCCGACAGAATCAAGCCAAGAAAGGTCTGATGGGCATTGACTCATCTGGACTATCAGCATTGAGTCTCGAGTCAGGAGGCAACAGAACGACACTGGATATCGAAGCACGAGCTCGAGAAGAAGAAGAAATGGCACGAGCGATACGAGAAGTTGAGCGCTTGAGATTAGCCATGCAACGACGGACTGAAGAAGTGCAAGATACTGGCGAAGGTGAAAGTATTGTCGTGAAGCGAAAGAAGAAGAAAGTACGATCAGCACTGCTCGAAGACAATACTGAGGCTGGTGGAAACGTAGATAATGGTGACGTCGTCGAGAAGAAGAAAAAGAAGAAAAAGAAGAAGCCAGAAGGAGAAGCTACTGCAGTAGCTCAGACAAACGAAGCTGAGCAAGCTGAACAGCCAAAAGCAAAGAAGAAGGAAAAAGCGAGTGATTGCTTTCGATGAAGCTGCTGAATAGTGTACACTGTAGCTTCTGTCATATAATACATGATATGGCTCATAATCATCGTTTCACAACCGATCAAGACCTGCGATGAATCTGTCCAGCTCCATGCCATTACCATTCTTCAATGCTGTGGACATGAATCGGGAGAGATTCAACAGTCGTCGAGAGCTTTCTTCTTCCTCCATATGCTGACTTTTCTGACGAGCATCATCGATCAGACCATCTGGCAATCCAGCTAATCGTGCAACATTTAAACCATAACTTCGATGAGCTATACCTTCACCTACTTCGTATAAGAACGTGACATTCTGGCCTCCAACATCATCATCTGTCTCAGTGAAACGCATGTACACATTCTTGAGCTGGCCATCGTATCGTTCTGCGAGTCGTGTCAGAGATTGATAGTGTGTGATGAAGAGTGTGAAGCTCTTGAGTTGAGTCATGATATAGTCGAGCACTGCATCAGCTATAGCCACTCCATCATAAGTTGATGTACCACGGCCAAGCTCATCTAGAATCACAAGTGATCTTGGTGTTGCTTGCTTCAAGATGTCTGATGTTTCTGAAAGTTCGACCATGAATGTGCTTTCTCCTTTCATCATATTGTCGAATGCACCCATACGAGTGAAGACTGCATCGAAGAGGCCGAGTTGTGCAGATTCTGCTGGTACATATGACCCAATCTGTGCCATGATGATGATGAGGGCCACTGATCTCACGTAACTTGATTTTCCGCCATATTCGGACCTGTAACAAGCAATGCTCTTGTTTGTTCTGCATCAAGATCGACATCGTTCGGAACAAAAGTGGTCAGTAGCAATTGCTCGACCATCGGATGACGTCCAGCCTTGATTGAAATGCGATTTCCAGAGACAAATTCAGGCTTGCAATAGCCAGGTTGACTAGCAACTTGTGCAAGTGAAAGTAGACAGTCGAGTTGAGCGAGAGACTGAACGCAGTCACGGAAAGCTTGATACTTGCTGCCAATCTGCCCTAGCAGATCATCATAAGCAGCATCACAAGCATTTGCAAGTGCTTCTTTATGTTGGTCTCTTTCTCGGATCAAGCGAACGACCTCAGGTGCATGATATCTTGATACCTTCTTCGTACCGCTGATCTTGGCCCAGGATGCTGGCACATGTTTTATTGCCTCGTTGTCAAGCTCAATGAGATAATCAATTGCTGAAACAGTGACAAAGTCGATCTTCTTTCTCTTCAAAATTTGCGCTGCTTGGACTCGGAACTGGTCAAGATCATGTTCGACAGCAACGATGCCGACTTTGTGGTTAGTGATATCTTCTGTCTCTTTGGCTTCACGAAAGAAGTTGTATTTGTCGTCTGCTTGTGCTGCTTCAGCATTGATGTCGTTGAGATATGCTATCACATCATCGCCAATGCGTGGAAGTGACAAGATAGCATCCCTCAGCAAAGGCGACTCAAAACCAGTCGCAGCTTCTGACTCTACATGAGCATATTCTTTTGCGATTGTCTGCATGGTTCGCAGAACATTCAGCAGCTCAGCCCGGCCACATTTCTTGTAATATATTCGAATGAGTGAACGCTCGAGGTCAGTTCTGATCTTGCCAAGTAGTGCTTCTAGTTGCTGAACAGCAGCGGATGTTCCATTCTCTTTCAGCTCTTGTACCGCAGTTGATCTCTCCTCGAGTCTCTGAGAGTCAAGTAATGGTCTACCAATCCATTTACGGAGCAATCTCTGGCCGAACTTCGTCTTCGTGCGGTCGAGAGCCCAGAAGAGACTGCCAGTGGTCGATAGATCAGTCTGATTTTGATATATCTCGAGACTGTTTAGTGTATTGCCATTGACAAGCATGTGTGAGCGAGCACTGAAGGATTGAAAGTATCTTGTGAGATCAAATACATGCTCGAGTTTGTAGGCTGAGAGGTGGTTGATCATGGCAGACAAGCATATAGTTGCATTCTCAGACAACTTGTGGACCTTATCCAGAAGTGTTCCGTTATCCTGCGATTGTGTGATCTCGACATCACCGTTGCCTTTCATCTTGTCAGCATAGAATTTGGTGAGATGACTGTATGCTTGAGCAGCCATCGTTTTTGGCTTGTCTATCCTCTCGATTCTTGCTTTCGTTCCAAACACATTCTGACGAGATGTTGTTAGATGCTGGACAAGCTTTTCTGTAGCCTTTGAGACTTCGCCAACGAGCAGAAGTTCGCATGGAGCGATATGCAAGAGACGAGTTTCAAGATCACTTCGCATCCAGCCATCTTCAAAATCGTCGTAGATGATATCTCCAGTAGCTGGCTGGACTGCAATCAAGCCAATCTGGACCTTCTCATCAGTTCCCCAGCCTTTTGGTGCAGTTTCTGTCAACATAGAAGATGTCCTGTAGCAGGTGCATCACCACTATTGTCTGGCAAAGCCTCGAGACTCTCTTGATCATCAATGTATGTACCTTTCGTGTACAAATTCGTTAGACCTCGTTCGAAAGCAGAGTTGCGATTACTGCCAGCGGCCTTCAATGCCGCTGTTTCAAGCTGGCGGACAACACCAACTTTGTGACCAGCAGATACTAGACGCTTGACATGAACGTGAAGACGATGTACAGGAACACTTGCAGATGCAAAG
>JAQQXO010000142.1:0-57910 GCA_029852735.1 Persea americana | reverse complement strand
CCCCTCTTCAGTCCACGCTACGCGCCCAAGAGCGATGATCAGTCTTCGCTCGTAGAGGAAGGCATCGCAGGCACTGTGCAATACGCCAAGGCTGCTGCAGTCACCACCGTACCAAAGACCTTCAACTTGCAGCCGGCACCATCCAGGCAGACGCCGAAGCTACAGCAGACGAGCTTCGGCACGACGCCCCAGATCACGATCAACTCGCCTCAAATGTCGCCGATCCGCTCACACTTCACGACCGAGTCGGTCGCCGAACACCAGCCTGCGGCTCCCGGGGAGACGCAGTATGCTGCCGTGCCCATTCCGGGAGCATATGTCAGTCCGATCAATAGTCCTACGCATGTTCCGCATGGTGGTATGACTTATCAATCGCTGAGGTAGAGGTTGTTGTCTTTGCATGGCTTGTGCTTTGGCGACACTGCCTTTAGGAGCATAAGTCTGTGGCTTGGAGCAAGCAGTCAAGCTATGTAGACTCGATTATTGACGTATTCTATTGCGTGTTCATTGTCACGATGTGGACTCCATCTCGCGTTCAAGTTTTGTGTCAATCCATTGATCGTCCAAATTCGGCAACCGCGTTTCACGCGTTGCGCCGCGTCCATCGTCATCGCCACCAAGCACGTAGAGTCTTTGCTCGCTGCACCAATGTCGCGATGAGTGAGTGATGCCGGCGAGTCAAGTTGGAAGCCAGGCTCCGAGCAACAAGCAAGCGAGCATATCGAGCTTCTTCTCGCCAAAGCCGACGGCGAACAACCAAAGACCAGCCGTTTCCCCGAACGTTGCCAAAGCGAACGGATCGGCCTCTGTATCCGTCGATGCGTTGCAGACAGAGAACTCGTACAGCAATGGCTTGAAGCGCAGTGTAGATGGCGACCGCGGCCTCCCCTCACCCAAGCGGCAAAGAACACTCGTATCCGAAAGCTCGACTGGAGAAAGAGAGGCGCTCGCGGAACGTGCGACGCCAAACGGCAATGTCGCACCACCAGTCCTCAAGCGTCAAGGCACGCAGATTACGGACAGGACACGGCGCTTCCTGTTCTCGAGTACACAGGATGAGACTGCTGCCGGCGTCGAAGAAGATTTTGCCGAGTTGGACAATGAAGAGGCACAGGAGAGAAGACACAAGCTGCATCAGAAGTTTGTGAAGAAGCTCGGCAGACCGGACAGTATCGCGGAGATCAAGAGGCGGAATCACCTTCTCGGGGAGGACAATCCCGCCGGCGAAGACGATGCCGACGGGCAGGATGAGCCAGATGAGGAAGCGCCCAAGTCAACGGCAAGAGGCAAGAAGGGACCTACGCTGAAGAAGGGCGGCAAAACCCTGACGCCGATGGAGAAGCAGATGCTGGAGATCAAGAGGAAGCATATGGACACGTTGTTGATCGTCGAAGTTGGATACAAGTATCGCTTCTTCGGCGAGGATGCGAGAATAGCCGCGAAGGAGCTGAGCATTTTCTGCATACCGGGAAAATTCCGTTACGACGAGCATCCGTCAGAAGCGCACCTCGACAAGTTCGCATCCGCCAGCGTGCCTGTGCACCGGCTACATGTCCACGTCAAGAGACTGGTCGCCGCAGGTCACAAGGTCGGAGTGGTCAGACAGCTAGAGACGGCAGCACTAAAGGCCGTTGGGGACAATCGCAATACTCCATTCGTTCGCAAATTGACCAATGTCTATACGAAAGGAACATACATCGATGACATCGATGGACTGGAGACGGACGGGCCTAGCGGTGGTGCACCTGCAACAGGTCATCTTCTATGCATGACGGAATCTAACGCAGCTTTCGGCTGGGGCACAGATGAGAAGGTCCATGTCGGCTTCGTCGCTGTGCAGCCGTCAACGGGCGATATCATATATGACGACTTTGAAGATGGCTTCATGCGCAGCGAGATCGAGACGAGATTATTACACATATCGCCCTGCGAATTCCTCATCGTCGGCGAGACCTCGAAGGCGACGGAGAAGCTCATCCAGCACCTGTCAGGCAGCAAGATGAACGTCTTCGGCGAGAGAGTCCGGGTCGAACGTGCCGAGAAGCCAAAGAATATGGCGGCGAAGGCGTTCGAGCACATCACGGACTTCTACGCCAAGATCAAGAAGTCAACGATCGAGCAACAGTCACAAAGCGACGAGCTACCAGACCATGACGCTGACGTCTACGACAAGATACGGAAGCTCCCTGAGCATGTAATGATATGTCTATCGGCAATGATCACACATCTGACGGAATATGGATTAGAACATGTGTTCGACTTGACAAAGAACTTCCAGTCCTTTAGCGCCAGATCGCACATGCTCCTGAATGGAAACACCCTCACCAGCTTGGAAATTTACAGGAACCAGACCGACAACACTGAGAAGGGCAGTCTCTTCTGGATTCTTGATCGTACACAGACTCGCTTTGGTCAGCGACTCCTCCGCAAATGGGTGGGCAGACCTCTACTTGACAAAGGAACTCTCGAGCAACGCGTCGATGCTGTCGACGAGCTGAAGACGAGCGAGAGGACAATATCTTTCGACAAGCTGAAGCATCTGTTGGCCACAGTTCGGAGCGATCTTGAGAAGAGCTTGATTCGCATATACTACAAGAAGTGCACGCGAGCTGAGCTACTCATCTTTCTGCAGACGCTTCAGAAGATCGCACAGGAGTATGCTCAGGTGAAGAAGCCAGCAGATTCTGGCTTCCGATCTGAAATGCTGAATGAAGCTATCGCGTCCTTGCCCAACATCCTGCCGGATGTCGTGGCTGTTCTGGAAAAGATCAATGCTCAAGCTGCCAAGGCAAACGACAAATATGGCTTCTTCCGTGAGGAAGTAGAGACCGATGATATGGTCAACCACAGACTCGGTATCGTGGCCATCGAAAGCGATCTCGACGCGTTTCGCAAAGAAGCTGCCGACAAGCTGCGGAAGAAGAAGGTGGACTATGTCACAGTGGCGGGTATCGACTATCTCATCGAGATCGAAAAGCACTATGTCAAGAACGTACCAGCTTCGTGGACGAAGATCAGCAGCACGAAAGCAGTAGATCGATTCCATGCGCCACAAGTCGTCAAGCTCGTACAGGAGCGAGATCAGCACAAGGAGGCATTGGCCGCTGCGTGCGACGAAGCATACATGGTACTGCTGGCAGATCTTGCCACGAAATATCAATCATTCCGGGACTGTATCCAGTCTCTAGCGCTACTGGACTGTCTACTATCTCTCGCCGAAGTGGCATCGCAGCCTGGATACGTAAAGCCCACCTTCACGGCCGAGACCCGAATCCGTGTCAAGGACGGGAGGCATCCCATGGTGGAGCAGCTTCTTCTCGATGCATACGTCCCAAACGATATCTCGCTCTCGACTTCGGAACGAGCCATGCTCATCACAGGCCCGAATATGGGCGGCAAGTCGTCCTATGTCCGTCAGGTTGCGCTCATCTGTATCATGGGTCAAATTGGCTCCTATGTCCCAGCTACTGAAGCCGAACTTGGCATGCTGGATGCCGTGTTCACGCGTATGGGTGCCTTCGACAACATGATGGCCGGAGAAAGCACGTTCATGGTCGAGCTGAGTGAGACGTCCGATATACTGAAGCAAGCCACTCCGAGAAGCTTGATTGTCTTGGACGAACTGGGTCGCGGCACAAGCACCCACGACGGCGTCGCCATTGCGCATGCCGTCCTAGACTACCTCGTCAGGGAGTCGAAAGCGCTACTGCTCTTTATAACGCATTATCAGCACCTCGCTCAGGTGGCAGGAGGCTTCAGAGGCAACCAGCTGCGCAACGTGCACATGAAGTTCACGGAAGAAGATATGGACGATGCTGCCGAAGCCGATGCAGCCGAAGCTGGAGATATCACTTTCTTGTACGAGCTCGGAGACGGCGTCGCGCATAGGTCATATGGCTTGAACGTCGCAAGGCTCGCCAACGTGCCGAAGGAGGTCATCGATGTTGCCAGCATCCAGTCGCGTCAAATGGAGATGCAGGTGCAGCAGAGCAGGCTTGCTAGCATGTCGCGAGCGCTGCTAGAGGTTGCAGAGGGGAAAGCTGCGGAGCTGGACTTCCTGGTGGAGGGCATTGAGCAGCTATGAGCATCATGTATGAGCACGACTCCAACGAAGCAATGTAGCATAGAGGAGACTCCACATGTCACTGACATGGCATGCTTTTAGTATGCTGCGTCTACATCCTCTCCCTCTTCCTCGGCGCACTCCGTATGATGTTGTCCACCCTCAACAGCAGCTCCGCCGCCTCCGACGCACTCGACACCACGGCCCTCTTCAGCTTATAGCTCTCGATCACTCCCAACTCCCTCATATCCGCAATGCCACCGCCCGGCGTCAGCAGGTCCAGCCCGCTGCTCGTCATGCCATTGTACACCGCCGCCCTCAGTCTCGTGACCAATGCGCTCGAGTCGAGCCCGGCGTTATCGGCCAATATCGTCGGCAGCTGCCTCAGCGCCTTTGCGAATGCATCCACCGCGAGCGCCTTCTTGTCCACAACATTCTGCGCCGCCTGATCCACCGCCTTCGCCATGACCATCTCCGCGCACCCGCCTCCCAGCGTCGTGCGCGGCTCTAGCACCGTCTGGGAGAGCACCGCGAGGGCGTCGTGCAGCGACCGCTCCGCCTCGTCGAGGAGCTGCTCCGTCGCGCCGCGCAGGACGACGGTGCACGCGCGATTGGCCGCGGCCGCGACGCCGGAGAAGCGGATCAGCGTGTCCTCGCCGATGATGACCTCCTCGATAAGGTCGCAGCGGCCGAGCTTGACGGACTCGGGGTGGTCGAAGGTGCTCGCAATGTCTGCGCCGGTCACGAGGGCGAGCCGCTCGACGCCGTCAAAGTCGGCGTGTTCTATGCTCGCGATGCCCGCGTCGGCGAAGAGCTGCTCGGGCCAGTTGTAGATGAGCTGGCGGTTGACGAAGCAGGTTATGCCATGCGCCTTTATCTTGTCGACCTTGGCCTTCATCTTCTCCCGCTCGGCCTTTTCCAGCTCCGCCAGCTTCCCCGTCGAGTCGACCTTGACGCGCGCGCCGAAGATCTTGATCTTGTCCGTGTCCATTGACGTGTTCGCGACCATTATCTTGGCGTTCTCGAGCCGCTTCGGCTGGTTGACGCCGAACTTCTTGTCGAGGATGAAGCCGCTGTCGAGGTAGCTGTCCTTGAGCTTGCCGCCGGCCTTCTTGATGATCTGGATGTGCGAGAGGTCCGAGGAGCCTTGCATGCGCAGGATGGCGTCGACGGCGAGCTCGGCGAAATGCTCGCGGTCTTGGGCGAGGACTTTCGAGGAGAGTGTCGTGCGGGCGATGGAGACGAGGTCTTTGCGGAAGAGAGCTTTGTCGGCGCTGTGGTCGACCGCGGTCGCTTCGAGGGCTTTCAATGCCGCGGCGGACGCTATTCGGTAGCCTTCGATGATGGTCTGTGGGTGTATGCGGCGGTTGACGAGGACTTCTGCTTCGCGGAGGAGCTCGGCGGCGAGGACCGTGACTGATGTTGTCCCGTCGCCCACCTCGTCGTCTTGCACTTTCGAAATGTTCACCAGCACCTTGGCAGCGGCGTTGTCCAGTGCTATTGATTTGAGGATTGTGGCGGCATCGTTTGTGACCATTATCTCGCCGGTCGATCTGTGCAGCATCTTAGTCCGTAGCTTCGAAGAGGTGCTTCGGCTGGTCGCTTACGCTGATTGTAATATCTTATCCATACCCTTCGGTCCCAGTGTGCTCTTGACGAGGTCGCCGACCGCGATGGCGCCCACGAATGCTGAGAGCCGTGCATTTTCACCCTTCTCCTCCGTCACATCGTCCGCGAAGATCTGGGTGGGATTGTTATACGACTGCCGCAGGTCAGCACTCATTTGCATGGTATTTCTGGTAGACGTACCATTGGACAAGGGCAAGATGGGTATCTGAGGTGACGGCAGAGGGCGAGCCTGTGTAGTTCTCATCGATTTTCTCGTGTCACGATACGCGTCGTCGCAATCGATTTTCTGCTGTTCGCGCGCAGGGCTGAAGGCGGCGCCGTGCGTCATTCGACATCCGCCGGACGAGCAACAACAGCAAGATGCAAGACGTCGAGGACAAGACCACAGGGCGATGGAAGAATCTCAAGCTGCTTGCAAATAACTCCTGCACCGCTATGGAATTTGATGAGAGATCCTGGACCGTGTCATGAACCTTGCAGTCCAATTTCGCGAAGACAATGAGCTCGTGCTGCAGTTGTCCTGGCCGACCTCGATCTGATTGAACGAGCACAAAGATGGTGGCACCCCGCGTGTCACGCGCCTCTCAGGGTGGCATCATGTCGCAGAAGAAGCCAGCTCCGTTCGGCTCGATCAAGTCGGCCAAGATGCTCGGATCGAAGCCCTTCCTGCCGGCTGGTACGAGATGAGACCATGCCGCTCAAGGACTTCGAGCTAACAGCGCCCAGAGATTATGGCGCTGGTCATCGACTTCTTACCGGTAGCAGATATGATGTGCTTGGCGCAAAGTTCGAGACGTATGCAAGAGATGGTGTACGACGACACGCGATGGGTGCAGAAGCTACGTCTCATGGACTTGTGGGTGGAAGCAGAGGCCAGGAAGCGTTTCGAGGAGACAATGAGGCGGAAGATTGAAGCGCAGAAGAATCGTGAAGCGGAGGAGTCTCGAAGGACGGGCAACGGTATGCCTGGCAGGAACAAAGAAGTGTCGACAAATGGCAGCACGTCGCTCAGGGACAGACAGAGCAGCATCACACTGTTCGATGTCGGCGTGGAAGAACGGAAACAGAAACGGGTTGAGGAAAGAGCTAGACTCCAGGACGACAACGGTCCCTCTACAGGCTTCGAGGATATATCCCTGCAGCATTCTGATGACACAAACGGCATACGTCTTGCCCAAGCGGACTCTTCCGGGGTATTGCACATACTCGAGAAGGTTCGCTCGGTTCGTGGATGGGCAAGACAGGAGTATGGGAAGATATATGGCGCCTTAGGACCGTTTTACTTCGACCTGGTCAATTCGAAGAATAATGCAGATCCAGTTTTGTTCAGGATATTCCGAGATCCTGGAGACCAGGCCAAGATGCTACATCAACTTCGCATCTTTGCAAAAAGCGACATCGCTCAAGGCTCAGCCTCTCGGGAAGAACGACTGGAAGCCATGATTGCGATTTTCGAGAATGCGGTCCTGCGCGAGTTTGAGCATGGCTACGAGGCCAGGGATATCGATGGCAAAATGCATAAGTATGCCCACGTTCTGGTGACGCTGAACGGCGGAGCTGCAGCAGTCGATCTTTACATACATAACAACCAATTGCTGTCTGAGAAAGAACAATTTGGGAATCCCCAGGATTGTATCAACGAGCTCCTCCGCGGCCGGCTGGCTCTGGACACCTCGTCAGCGTTCTTTAAGCAGCTTGCTATCACGGTGAACGAGGAAATACGAGACATAGATCGAGTCTTCCCATCTGGCGTGCATGTGCTCATCCCGCTGCTGGAACGCGTTGCGGAGGAGGTCATTCTGGAATACATAACTCCTGTCCTGGACGAAGCCCACAGGGAGAACATGGAACATTATCTCAAGTTGATGGCCGGCATGTTCCAGCAGAGTCGGTATTTCGTGCAGTCTTTGCAATCGGCACACGAGGAGCGGGAAGTGTTTGAGAAGAGCGTGACATCGATCATTGATCGCGCATTCGAGCCGCACATCGACCTCTTTTTGCAAGAGGAGCTCGATGAGTTCAAGCGCAAAGCCCTTGCCGAGGTAGACATCTGGGAGAAAAAGCTATCTGAGCAAGAAGCCTCCGCAGAGTCCTTCTACATGTCAAATGTAAATCGCCAGGCTGTCAAGCAAGACTTCCTCACGTCCTTCAAGAAAGTACTCATGATGCCGGTCTCGGTACTTCCGTCCATGCAGGCTCCCACAATTATTAAAGCCGATGCTACCGGATCAGCTTCGACAGACGTGATCGTTGTGGGAGCACAGGACCTTAGCCTAAGCAATGGTACGAGAGAAGCACCCACGACGGAGTTGGCTGCGAAGACAGCCATCATGAACTCCAAGCTGGAAGGTATTGGATCGCTATTCAGCATCGAAGTTGCTTTGAATCTCGTGCACGCTGCAAAAGCAAGCTTGGAAAGAGCAGCACTATTCGCGCAGCTTGAGGGTCAGTCGGGAGAAGAATCAAAAGAGCAATGCGAGACAATTTTTGTCTATCTCCTACAGACTTTGGGCTTTCGCCATGTCAAGCCCGGGTTCGATACAGCGGTACGACATTTAACACTCTATAGCGCTCGTGAGGCGAGTTCTCACGGACAGAGCGGAGTCAGACCTCTGGTCATGTTTCTCGAGCTTGTCAACGTCGGAGATCTGATACAGCAGATGCTGGACGTATTCTATGTCCAAGAACTTGTCAACAACAAGCTCACCGATCGCGATGATTTTCTCAACTCTGCAGTCAAGGAGAAGAAGCGTTTCGAGCAAATGCTGGATGAGAGAGTGGCCGCAGGACTGAACAAGGGCATCGACGTGCTGATGGACGAGGTCGAATACCTCTGCGCGACAACACAAGACGCGAAGGATTTCAACCTTTCCGGGACTGGGTCGAGTGGCGCAGAGGACATTGTGCTAGACATTGGACCGACGAAAACTGCTTCGAGAGTCGTCGAGCTTGTCTCGTCGCACACTGGCATGCTGGTCGGCAGCACCGACAAGAACATGCTAGATGTCTTCAACCAAGAGGTCGGACTGCGGCTTTTCAATGTGCTCTGCAAGCACATCAAGCGGCAGCGTATCAGCGTTGGAGGAGCCATCAAGCTCATCAGCGACACGAACTACTACTTCGGATACGTGCAGACGTTGCGAAACAAGGAGATTTTGCAATACTTCATTGCCATCAGAGAGCTCTCGCAGATATTCCTGATTGACGGCGCGAACGCGAAGGAGATCGCAGCCATCATAGCTGATGGAGATCGATACCATGGCATCTTCAGGGCGGAAGAAGTGTATGAGTTTGCACAACGGCGGGCAGATTGGTACCAGATCAAGCCTTCGGTCGAAAAGGCCATGTACGGCTTTGGTTGCTCGGTCATGTAGTCCATTCGTCATAATAGACGACCTTGCAACGAGACAAGTCGCGCAGCGTGATAACTGTAATCGCAACATCTACCTTGATTGCAATTCCATGCCTTGTGTTGAGCACCTGAATATGGCGTCTTCCGAACTTGGTGGTCGTCAGGCAAAAGTGCTTGCGTGGTCGACATCACCATTCCTCAGACGACGCCGCAAACCCATTACACGAACATCCGTAATTCTGACGACTTTCAGTGGCGATTGCAAATATCTTGGCCGTTCTGCTTCTGTGTATCTGTCCTCTGCAGCGTTCAATGTCCTTCGGCAAACAGCTCTCTACGTAGCGCTTGCGCTGGCCGCAACAAGGCGCTGTTGACGGTGAAATGGCGGAGGAAAAGAAAGAGCTTGGCTTAGTCGAAAAGGTCGAGCTCAGGATTTTGCTCGCTGACACTGATCAAAAGCTTGAAGTTCTGCTTGGTACATACCTGCCGCCGTTGCTGCTCAAACTTGCTTCTCAGCACGCAAGTGTGCGACACAAGACTGTCGCTGTCTGCCAGCATGTCATTACGCGTATCCGTCCTCTGTAGGAAGGCCGAGGCATCTCACGATGCTCATGCTGAACACTCGTAGAAATATCCGTCTTCCTGTATTCGCTCTTCTTCAGCAATTCAAGACACACCCGGATGTAGCGCTGATCCGGCACTATGACATTCTCTTTGTCCAACAAGGTGTTCCGGGACTTTCTGCGATTGAGCAAGCGGACCTCTTCCCTCTCCTCGTCAAAGGCTTCGCTGAGGATGTACTAAAATCACGAGCCCACGGCGCTGTGATCTTCAACTTGATCATCAAGTCCATACTTCAGTATCACTTCCCTGAGCGTGGCCAACAGGAAGACACGACGCTCAGAGCCCGATGTGAGCTTGGGGACGACGATGCTGCAGATCTTGCATATTGGCTGTCTCGGTTCATGGCACTTCGACTTCCACCGTCGTCAACGACTTCCAGGCGTAACGGTCCCTCCATCAGTTCTGAAGACTTCTCATTCCTGACACTAGACGGCCGCGCGGAGACATGGGAATTGCTTCTTGGATCTTCCTCGGTTACAGATGCGAAGCTGAAAATCTCTGCATTGCTCATTAGCAGCCTCATGACGTCTCAGGAAAAGCTTGTACCGGTGATACTGCTCGCTAGTGATCAGAACTCAAGGGTGGCAGAGTCTGGGGAAGATCTATGGAAGCGGATGCTTCTCGATGTAGAGATGTCTGAGCCATTGGTGCAGACCCTCTGGTCATTGTATTTCGGAAACATAGGCTCCGGCGATGGTGCAGATGCACAAGGCCCATACGCAGCGAGACCACTGGCTCGGATCAAGATCCTGCAGACTCTTGCTAAGACCCCACGCAGCTCGAACCATGTCTTCCATATCCTGCGACTCGTGCAAATGGACCTGACCGGCGATACGTCAGATGACCATAGTGCTGGGCCCAAGGATGATCGAGAAAGCAACAAGTTGAGAGCTGCGACACTGACCTTTCTCTCATTCGTCTGCCGCCACGCCGAGAAGCCAAAGCTAGCTGAAATGGCGAGCGTCTTGATCATGGGCCTGAAAACATTCCTCGACACGCCGATCGAAGGCAAGCTATCGACCGATATGCAAAAGGCGCGCGGACGAAGCTTTGAGATGATCGGAATTCTGTCTCAAAGCAAAACGTCTCTGATCGTTGAGCCTCGTTTACTCCACTTGAGATGGCTGTTTCAATCATTGGCGGAGGAAGTAGACAAGGACGTGACATTCAGCATTGAAGGCGCCATCTCCAGCACCATACGACTATTCCAGGCTGCCCAATCCGAGCAGGTCGAATCGGCCCTGCGAGAGCTACTTCTTCGCTACATGTCGGTAGCGTCAGCAAATGCAAGGGCCATACGTTTCATGGCACTGAGGTTCGCGAATCGGTGTCTCGGATACAGCGATCTGGCGGCGCGATGGATCGACCTTCTTGCAATCGATGATGGAGTCACCGTTCAACATGAGATGGTCGAGGAAGCAAGGCGCGGCCTCGATCCTCACTGGTACAGATTGTCACAGGATAACGATGCTGCCGAAGGCGCTACCTCGAGAACGCAAGCCCATGCGGAAAGGCATTCATTTCCGAGCTTCGAAAAGCTCATGCTCTTTATACATAAGCACATCGATGTGAAAGCATCTGCACAGCTCCGAATGCAGTCTCTATCCTACTGCAGGCTAGTCCTCTTTCACCAAGCCCGCTCTCACCAAGAATCAGCATTGGAGGTTGACGTGGACTGGGAGCGGAAACTGGACTTGGCTGTCGCCGAAGACACTATCACGCGGGCCGACATAAGACGTCAGTTGCAGACTATGATGGCCGCAGACAGTAATGACACTTTATCCTTGCTCTGGAATACAGCCTGCCAAGGCCTGACTTCCGGCGAAACGAGTCTCAGTCATACAAGCGCAGCTGTTCTGCTGGATCTCACGAGATTACTGCCGGAGGCGTTTCTTTCAAAGCGCGGGTCTGACTTGAAGACTCTAGAAAGTGCGATACTCTCAAACGATACCGAACTAAGAGTGCTCTCGGCGCGGTCCTATGGAATACTTTCTTTTTCGTCCAGCTTGTCTCGCTTATCGCAAAAACCATCCTCCGACATGCTTCTCAATAGCGCTCAAGCCTGGCGTAACGCGTACGGAGCAGACGCAAATAAAGCTCATGGTGCAATATTGGCTCTAGGGTACTATGTTGCCTACCATTTCCAAAGGCATGGTGGCGAAGACTCCACGAGCTTGCGCCTCGATTTCATACAGCTGCTCCTGGAAGTACTGCAACATTCCCACGACGCGCAGTTGCATGAAGCTGCATGTGTAGCGCTTGGTCAGCTCTGCCAATACCGCGCCACCACTGTAAATGAGCTAGACGGCCTCATACCACGAGCTGCATTACTAAAGAGCTTTAGCGACAAGGCCGCGCAGGGTAGAGAGAAGACCATTCTTGCTTTAGGGCAACTTGCTATGGTCGACGATGATGCAGATGCTGGCGGCCTGCGTGGTGCAGTTGTCGACGCCCTGCACTCACTTCATACCTTGAAAGAAGTGGAACGGCAATTCGCTGTCGGAGAGGCACTCACATACGCTGCGGCAGGGTGGCAATCAGCATCGGTGCTGTCAAAGTCGGATATATCGCCCGCAGGAAGCACACTCAAAAATGAATCTGGCTCCTTCTCCAGCATACTGGACCGCATTTTGGCAGACTCGGCGACTACAAAGCCGGCTCTGAAGAAGGTATGCTGACAAGACGTGCGTCAGATCAGTGTTCGGCAGACTGACTGAAGCAGGCGACGGTCATATGGCTTTTGTGCTTCCTCCAGTTCTGTGGATCATCTCAAGAAGTCCAGGATCGTCTGGCGCAGTTCCAAGCTGTCTTCAAGCGTTGTTTATCGGATCGTGACGAACTCGTACAAGAGTCCGCATCTAGAGGACTGGGCTTAGTTTACGACAAAGGCGACCAGGTTTTGCGAGAAGATCTTGTACGCGACTTGGCAGGATCCTTGACCGGGAACAAGGCAAGCATCGCAGGCACGGTCAGCGAGGACACTCAGCTCTTCGAAGCAGGAGCTCTGCCAACCGGCGATGGCTCCGTCACCACTTACAAGGACATCATGAGCCTCGCGTCGGAGGTTGGCGACTCCAGCCTCGTGTATCGATTCATGTCACTGGCATCTCACAACTCCATATGGTCAACGCGCGCAGCTTTCGGCAAATTCGGGCTTTCAGACATCCTTCAGCGCTCCGATTATCTGAAGACGAATCCGAAGCTGATACCAAAGCTTTTCCGATACAGATTCGATCCGAATCCTAACGCACGCCGGGCGATGACTGACATATGGCACGCGCTTGTCAAGGATCCCAATAGCACGATCGCGGCCAATCTAGACGGCATCATGGAGGATTTACTAGCAAGCATACTGGACCGGGAGTGGAGAGTTCGAGAAGCGTCGTGCGCAGCAATTTCAGACCTCATTCAGGGTCGACCTCTTGACAAGGTACGAGCTTCGTGATCGTTTGTCCACGTCGATGCACGACTGACGCTGTAGATCCAACCGTATCTTGACCGGATATGGAGCATGAGTTTCAAGGTGTTAGACGACATCAAGGACTCCGTCCGCACCGCGGCCACTAAGCTTGCGAGGACTTTGACAGGAATGCTCGTTCGCAACCTTGAAGCAGCCGAAGGCAGTTCAAAGCAAGCTCAGGCGCTGCTGAAAGGTGTACTGCCGTTCTTGTTCTCCACCTCCGGTCTTGACTCCCCTGCAAAGGGAGTGCAAGGATTCGCCCTGAAAACAGTCCTTGACATCATCAAGAAAAGCCGTGGCGAGGTCCTGCGGCCGTTCATTGACGATCTCATTGAACGCTTGCTGAATCTGACCTCATCTCTCGAACCAGAGGGAGTGAATTACTTACATCTCAATGCGGACAAATACAAGCTCACTGGAACGGACATTGACAAAGCCCGAGCCTCAGCCACAAGAAGTTCGCCCCTGATGGACGCTATCGAGCGATGTCTGGATCTGCTTGACGCAGAGACCCTGGACAGAGTCGCACTACGGTTGCAGAATACGATGAAAGCTGCCCCTGCATTGCCAACGAAGGTGAGTCTCCTGAATGCACTCATGTTGCGAGTCGACACGTCGCTCTCGGACCGGTGAGTTGACATGAAACCACAGGTCGCGGCCATAAGGGTCGTCATTTCGCTGTCAACACGCCACGCACAGCAATTCAAAAAATGGTACGATGTCTACCTGGGACTACTCGAGAAACTCGTGCAGGATCGGTCCGAGGTTGCCGCGAGTCAGTACGCCACAGCAAGTGGGTATCTAGCCAGGGGTTCGTCGGAGAAACAGCTGCTATCACTTGCAGTGTTCCTAAGGAGAATTTACTCAGAGACGGACGATTTACGACCACGGATTACTTGTGCGGAGATACTGACTTCGATCGCAAAGCAAGCAAACGACCGCTTCAATGCACTCGCCACAGCATTCGTGCCTCTGATATTTGTCGGCAGACACGACGAGGACGCAGAAGTGAAGAAGCTGTTCGAGGAACTCTGGTCGGAGAACGTTGGCGGACCTCGCGCTGTGGTGCTCTACGCGAGCGAGATTGTGGAGCTTATCGCTCATCACCTGCAGTCCAGAAGATGGCATGTCAAACATGCTGCGGCAATCTCGCTTGCCAAAGCCATTGAGGCGATAGTGTCATGCAAGGGGCGAATTGCATCTGCAGAAGGATACAGGCTCTGGCCTGCCCTAAAGATGGCCCTGGTGGAGAAAAGCTGGGTTGGCAAGGAACACGTGCTGACTGGATATCTCACATTCGTCAAACACGCAGAGGACTTCTGGAAGCCAAACGCAGATGTTGCAACAGAATTGACAAAGGCAAGTTCACAGTCCCTTCTGCTGGTCGGTGCATGAAGATGCAGGACGATAGAGACGATATGTTGACAACGACATCGTTCGGCATTCGGTGCAGCTGACATTCCGCGCAACAGATCTCTATCAGGGAAGCACGAAGACGCAACGACCCTTATCGCCAACACGCCATCGAAGCCTTGGGCAAGTATGCCGAGCTGCGGCATAACGTTGATCTTTTCTCAGCAGTGGCGGAGTCCATCGAGCCCATTCTGGAAGAGAGCGCTGTCGAGCTGAAAAGTGATGAGGACGCTATGGAGATCGACTCTGGCGGGAAGGGCGATGGCGTCGCAAAAGTCGTTAGGTGAGTTGTGGATGAAGTGTCGTGCTGAACATCGCCATCAGAGCATCAAGCATCAACGGCGGTGCGCCAAGCGCGATATGCCTTCCGGACATGGGGCCATCGGATACCGGAATCGAGAGCAGGGGTGCCAGCTGGTGAAGATCTCTCAGCTGTCTAGCAGGGGTTCAAATTCCAAAGAGCCGATGCGATCCCACGGGAAGACACGTCGCTGCCATCCTCGTCCTGGAGTAGCACAATCCACGTGGCTGGGAGCTGCTGTGGCACTGGATTCTGCTACTAGGAGATCCGGGCGAGCCCTATCAAGTCGACGTTGAGCGATGGCGCTGACGAGCTTGGCCGGCGCATCAGCAAATCAGGCTCGGCCATCGGCGCCGTCCTACCGAAACAAGTCGTGGTCAGCGCCCGCTACACCGACTTTGGCTTGTCGAGCTGTCGTTGATGCTCTGCTCTGGCTCCCTGGTTTACTAATCTGTCCCCTTTCCCTTCCAAAATATCCCGAACTCCCCTTCCTTTTCTCCGATCTCCCGGCAAACCCACCTGCCACGTTGGAAAGTCTCCTTATCGTCCCTGTCACTCACTGTCGTTCTGGCTAGTATCAGCTGCAAGCGAGCGTGAATCTTGTCCGCACAGGAAGGGCTGACACGTTATTTAGCAAGTTGCAATTGCTGCGTTGCACAACGCACCCTCTATCGGTGTGTATCGGCATTAGCGAAGGCTCTTCCTGGTTTGCGGGTGAGTCGCCGTCATTCCCTCCATGACCCCTGCCCTTTTCGCCTCGATGCGCGGTAGCATGTCATCTTTTTGACATGATCTGCGAATATCGCATCATCGCTTGCAGATTGACAGACCGGAAGCTTAGTGTCCCGGCTCGTGCCTGTATGCGCTGATCGAATGGCGATGCTGCACCAGAGCGGTCATGACAGTTCGCCGCAGCACAAGCTACAGCTATGGCCTGCATGTCCTCTCTGCTCGTCCGGTCTCATGGCGCGAGATCATTGCCGCCTCAACAGGCCAATGAGGCCGCTCGCAAGGCGAAGGCGAGCAGGAACGTGCAAAGTCGTGGCTTGCTTGCGTGATGAGTGCGCATCGCGCCACGCCCATGACAGCAACGCTCTCGACTCGTGATGCCCGAGCGGTCAGCTCAACAATTTGCTGTCATTGCCCATCCAAGATTAGACGCTGACACTTGTCGTTGTGCACACAGGCGTCGATCTACAGACTCGAGCCGTACGCATACTGGACCTCTTGCTATGTGTCAACGATATCGGCAAGGCTATCATCGACAGGAGCAAGAGTAACGCGTCCTCGCTGCTGTCCAACGCAGAGACAGCGCTGTGTGAGGGCGTAGTCGCTGCCGTCGCGCTTCTCCTCGATGGTCTGCACTCGCTGCCAGACGGGCGGAAACAGATTCCGGACGTGCTCGAAACGTGCGTATACACCCCTGTTGCCTGCGAACTGTCAACATCCCAAGACAGATCGGGATACACACGAGTGACGAGTGCTGACGCCACCACCCTTTCCAGCAGAGCAACAAAGGCAACAAACGCCATTGCACATTACCAGGCGGTCGGGATGACCATGCACCAACAGCTCGCAACGCTACTGCTCGGAGCGCCCAGCGCTGAATCTGGCACTGGCGACGCTAAAAATGTCGTGCGCCCGGCGCTCGTCGCTTTCATCACATCCTCTGCCACGGAAGCGCTCAGGCTGTCATGGTCCAAGGCAATCGTCGCCTTTGCCCAATGTGTTCAGCTCGCGCGTCCAGGCAATTTACCTCCTGCCTCTTCGTTGGTCGATGCCGTCCAGCGCGCCCTGATGGACGAACACCACCTTCCCGTGCGGAAGAATCTCGAGCGGGCACTGCACCTTCTACAGGAAGCCTAATGCCGCCATGTCCAAGACTGGCGCTGGCCGCTGAGACGTCGACGTCTCCACGGTCTCTCGCGATGGCCGCACGCTCGACAGCTCGCGCGCCTCCTGTCAAGCTACTTATATTAACCACCCTGCGAACCCATCTCGCTCATTTGCACTCGCCTCGTCAACATTTCCCTCTGCTCTCCACGCTCCTACCAAGCTATAATTCCCCATGCCCCTCTTCGCCTCGCCTCTCTATCCTGACTTCTATGGCCATCCATCGTTCGACTCCCAAGTGATGTTGCTCACCTCTCCGCTACCCGTGCACTACCCTAATGCACATCTCGAGCACATGTGCGGAGGAAGTCACGGGCATCTGGCCAAGGACCTCGAGTCAGAGACGTACAACTTCACCACGGCTTCAGAGCCTGTGGTGAAGCAGGAGCCAAAGGCCTCGTCGGTCTCAGCCGCGCCCACGACGACGCGCAGCAGGCTCCCGCCGCGGTCGCGAACAGGATGCTGGTATGCTTGCTTTGTTCTACACGCAAGTACCTGTACTAACACGTCCACCAGGACGTGTCGCCGTAGAAAGGTCAAGGTACGCACATTTCGGAACAGTGTGCATCCTGAGACATTGGTCTGACCCTTCCTGCAGTGTGACGAAGCAAGACCGATATGTGGTGTAAGACGGACCACTCTTGGATACCTGACACCAGCGCTGACAAGATACAGCAATGCGATCGTCTCCAGCAGCTCTGCGATTACGGCGCGCGCATCACATTCCGTGACGACACCGAAAGCCGGAAGCGCAAGTACGCGCGCACTTCTTCGCTTGCCGGCAATCCTGTCTGGGATGGTAAGTCGGCGTTGCCAATGTCTGCCAGCGACCATTCGCTGACCTTGAGTAGGCACGAAAGCGCCGAAGACGATGGCCAAGCGACACAGGCCGATGCCAATCGACACGATGCCTCCATTCTCTACACTCGCGGATGACGAGCAGCGTGAGCGCAAGGCGTCGTTCAGGCCTTCCGGCTTCTTCAACCTCATCCTGACACCTCCGAGCTTCGCGCACTTGCCCGAGTATAGCGACGAGCCATTCGACAAGGCTTCAACTTCGAAGTCGTCATCGCCTCGTTCCAGCTCCGCAAAGCAGAACCTTCCAAAGCCTCCAACGACCAGAAAAGTGGCCCCTAACGAGCAGAACTGGATCTTCTTGGACAAGTTCGAGGACGAGCAACCGACGCAAGCCCTGAGCCAGCCGCCGTTCAATCCGATCAACAGAGCACTGCATCCACCACCACCGACGCCGGTATCCGCAGGATTCCCGCCACAGCACGCTTCTTATCCAACCTCGTTCGAGCACGCATTCGCGAATCCTCAACGTTTCTTCTGTCCGCCGTCGAGCTATGTGCCATATACGCCGTTATCGATGGAGAGCTTCGACAGCCATGCTCCGGAGCCCCAGTATGCGATTGTCACCAATTCAATCGGTTTCCAGGAGAGCGCCATGCCGCGATTGTCGCCACGCCAGGTGTTGCGGTCGAACCTTCCCACCACTCCCGGTCCGTTCACGCCGATGGGTTCCGGCGCCTACGGCATGATCCAGACTACAATGCCCGAGGCTCAGCCCATGCATCGTCGCACATCAATTCCGATGAGCTCCGACTCGGACAGCTATGTCGAAGACATCATGGGTCCGCCGACATACGGCACATACTACCAACAGGAGTACCACCCGGCGGAGTACCATCATCCTCACGGCTATCAGCCAAGTCCATTTGCACACCCGGATTTTCGCGTTCCGCAGTATCACGCGCCCTACGCTGCAGCCGAGCGCCGCTGACTGGTTCGTGTTGGAGAATCATCTGTGCATAGATCGTGGGGAGCAGGCATGAGGGTCGAGGCACCGCTGGTCGGGCCTGCGCGTGTTCAGCAGTCATCTCATTTGTTGTTCATTGTCATGTTTACAACCGGCGCGAGGATTTCAAGGGTTACGATAGATAGATCATGACGGGAGTAATCAGGAGCGTATGCAGTCGAGTTTAATCAGATCAGACTCCAGTCGCGTCCTGTCGCCGTTGCAGGCGCCAAGCACACGCGTCATTGCACTTCCTTACAGTTTGCCTTCACATGTTTCCAGCTTCTTCACGCCCGCGCTTTCACATATCTCTCCTCCGTCGACACAACAGCTGCGTCTACGATCACTTCCTCGACCTGTTGTGTTGTCGACTCTCGATTTCGCATCTGTGAGGCCCTCCACTCGACTCTTCGCAGTCGCCACAAGCAATCTCGCACACTAGCCCCGCACCAAACAGAGATCACTTTCGTCACATCATTATCCAAGCCTTTAAGGCTTACTCGACATCATGGACGATGACACGTTGGCACAGTTCACAGCCATCACGTCCGCTACTCCTGAACGCGCTCAGCAGTACTTGCGTCTCACAGAGAACAATCTCGAGCAAGCGGTGCAGCTCTTCTTCGAATCAGGCGGCGTTGACATGGGCGGCGATTTCAATGCTGCAGATGCACCTTCGCAAAGACCGAGCGCACCGCGGTCCGGGAGTGGCACGGCACACGATGCCATCGAGATAGATTCCGACGAGGATGAAGGGATGGGTGCACACGTGGCGGATGATGAAGCGATGGCTCGCAGATTACAAGAGGAGATGTACGGCTCAGGTGGCGCAGGCGCGGACGCTGATGTGAGGGCGCCAATGGCAAGACAGATGGAGACGTTGGTCGGCCCCGACGCGGATTGGAGGGACGATCCTAGCAGTTTGGACGCTGCTGTGCACGAGCAGCTGCTGGCGCGGCAAAGAAGAGGTAGGCACGGGAGTCGTTGACATATCAGCTACTGATAGGCAATAGCAACGGCCAGACCAGGAATCTTCAATCAGCAAACACCGGCAGAGAGCATCTGGGATGAAGAGAGCGCAGATCCAAGCACTAGGAGGCGAGGACTTGCTAGAGCGACAGGAGGCGCGTCAGAAGCGTCGTCAAAGGCCAGCCATCTGGCAGAGCTGTTTCGACCACCCTTTGAACTCATATCACCCCTGCGCACATGGGAAGCGGTGCGGGCAGAGGGCAAGGAGGAAGAGAAGTGGATACTCATCAATGTGCAGGACCCCAACATTTTCGACTGCCAAGTGCTCAACCGCGATATCTGGAAGAACAAGGAGATACAAGCGACGGTGCGCGAGAGTTTCATTTTCAAGCAGTACACCAAGGCGGATCCTCAAGCGAGCAATTATGTGCGGTATTACTTCCAGGCTGTCGACTCGCAAGATGCTTATCCGCATATCGGCATTGTCGATCCGAGGACGGGCGAGCAGGTCAAGGTCTGGTCCGGCGCGCCGGCACCGAAGCCGGAAGAATTCCTTTCACAGCTGCACGAGTTCTTGGATCGGTATAGCCTGCAGGCGAACAGCAGGAATCCGGTGGCGAAGCGCAAACCGGAAAAGAAGGAGAAGGAGGTCGGTAAGATGACGGAAGAGGAGATGCTCGAGATGGCCTTACAGGCTAGCATGAGCAACGGCCACGCCGGCCCTCGCGAAGAGGATCCCGACATTTTGACTCGAAGCGGCATCCTTGACCCCAACGGCAAGGGCAAGGACCATGAGCATAACGACGTGGACATGGCCGATGACGAAGTGATGCCGGCAAAGAACTCCGCCTTCTCGCGGATATCTTCCTTCTCGCCGCACACGGAGCCGCCGGCGAGCAACGAGGCGACACGGGTACAAGTTCGGCATCCGCATGGAAGAGTGATTCGACGGTTCCTGCTCTCGGACCCCGTGCGCACCATCTACGAGTGGCTGAAGGCAGAGCCAGACGTCCTCGGTGACGATGCCGCTGGAAAAGAGTTTGATATCATCTACATGGGCAAGAACCTGATCGAGAGGTTAGACGAGAGCATCGAGCAGGCCGGCCTGAAGAACGGCAGCCTAATGGTTGAGTTCGTTGGTAACGATGGGGCATAGATCATGACCAGTTGGCACCGTGTCGATGCACAGCACAGCAGGGAGCTTGCAGAGGAGTCCTAGAACACTCGACGGCTTATATGCATAGACAGGATTCCGGAACGATACATGAGCTCGCGTGAACAACCCGATGCTTGCAACGCCCGTTCCTCACGAGTCCACGGTCGAGCAAGATCTCGCTCTCCACCGAACTGCTCACGCTGTCGTTCGTCAAGCCTTTAGCCTTTCATAGACTCGCGGTACGAAGTCCTTGCTTGAGGAAAGAGCCTTTAGCTGAGTGAAAGTGCGTCCTTCGATGCGACGGGCGTGGTTCTCTTCTCAATGCTCAGCCCTACGACGCGCACAAACATTGGATCGCTGACGGGGCAACGAAGATCACATTGGGAAGGGCA
This sequence comes from Persea americana, assembly GCA_029852735.1. NCBI lineage: Eukaryota > Viridiplantae > Streptophyta > Magnoliopsida > Laurales > Lauraceae > Persea > Persea americana. Next base: position 36,857 of record JAQQXO010000142.1, on the reverse strand, counting down.
GACAACCTCGTCTCGCAAGCGCCGTGTCTGCATCCTCTGACGTGCGCGTTTCTGAACAAACAGTGCTATAATATTCTTTGCAATCGTGAGGGTTTGCCACGTACAGATCAGAATCTGCAAGAGAGTGAGGAACAGTACACGCTCGGGAAGTGGTCAGCGTCACGCGAACTCTCGAACCCAGGACTGGTCACGAAGATGTGCTTGGTCTGAACATCCTCAGCGCATACTGGGCGGCAGAATCTATCTCAGCAGTCTCCTAGGACCACAAGCAGATCCTCTATGCGCGTCCACATCGCAAATAGGCCATGGCAACAACAGAGGAGATCAAGTCTGGCGCAGTGGACCCGGAGACGCTCTACACCAAGCAGAACTGCATAGGCGGTGGCAGCTTTGGCAAGGTCTACAAGGGGTACTTGCCAATCTAATTCCTTGCCTGTCCATATCTAACATTTCTCAGCGTCGACAAACGCACAGGCCAAACCGTCGCCATCAAAATCGTCGAGATAGAAGGCGGCACCGACGATGTACGCGAGATCATCGAGGAGATATCCATCCTCGCCGGCTTGAACTCCCCATACGTCACGAAGTACTTCGGCTCGTACCTTAAAGGCTCGGACCTATGGATAATTATGGAATTCTGCTCCGGCGGCAGCTGTGCGGACTTGCTGAAGCCGGGTGTCATTGCGGAGGAGTACATTATGATCATTCTGCGAGAGTTGCTGCTGGGATTGGAGTATCTGCATTCCGACGGGAAATTGCATAGGGATATCAAGGGTGAATCACTTGAAGTTGGAAAAGCATAGGGCAAGTGCTGATTATGCATAGCTGCCAACATCCTCCTCAGCTCCAATGGCCAGGTCAAGCTTGCCGACTTTGGCGTTTCAGGGCAGCTGACCGCCACAATGACGAAGAAGAACACTTTCGTAGGGACACCGTTCTGGATGGCGCCCGAGGTCATTAAGATGGCCGGGTACGACCACAAAGCAGACATCTGGTCCCTGGGCATCACGGCAATCGAGCTGGCAATGGGCGAACCGCCGTGGGCGGAGATACATCCCATGAAAGTTCTCTTCCTGATACCGAAAAACGCGCCGCCGACCTTGGAGGGCGACTTCTCCCCTGCGTTCAAGGACTTCGTGCTGCGCTGCTTGCAACGTGATCCTAAGCAGAGAGCGACGGCAAGGGACCTGCTACGACATCCGTTCCTCAGACGTGCGAGGAAGACGACATATCTCACTGAGCTGATCGAGCGTCACGAGCGCTGGCAGGCTCGGCACGAAGACGACGATAGCGACGAGGAGGAGGAGAACGAGAACCCGCAACACCACAAGCAGGAGCATCAGGACGTGTGGGACTTCGGCACCGTCAAGCCAATCAACCGCGGCCCAGTGCTCAAGGTCATGAATGACGCCGCGGCGAATGCTAGAAGCATTGTCAGCCCTTACGCGACGACATCACAAGACAGGAAAGAGCGGAGATCAGAGTCTCCGGACAAGAAGACCGGCGGCTTCTTCGCGAAGGCGAAACCTGCACTGCAGACCATCAACACCGCGGCAGCGAGAGTGCTGCCTTCAAAATCTTCGCAGCATATTCAGGCGCCGCGGTCGCCGTTGGGTGAACTCACGCCTTCGAAAGTGCCGCTCCCGCCATCCCCTGAGAAGAGGTCTCAGCCGCTCTCGCCGACAGCACAGCCGTTTGTACGGAAGGCTGTCGGTGCAACGGAGGTCAGCAATCAGCAGCGCCAGCAGACTGAGGTCGTGCAGAGACCACTGCCGCAACCTGCCATCATCGACTTCGCCACACCTCTCTCGACTCAACAGCACTCTGGGGCGCTGACCCGCGATCTCTTACCCTCATCTCCATCAACGCCACCAAACCCCTTATCTATACCTACGACATCCGCGCTACTCGGTCAGCACAACATACAGACGTCCACCCTACCATCGTCATCCTCGCAACCATTCCGGTCAGCAGCGATATCTGCTTCGCCACGAAAGGACAGCACATCGAGCGAAGCAAGTGTAGCGTCCACGACCTCGCAGCCACCCTATGCCCCATCAAGCACGACTTTTGCGTCGCAAGCACCACCGAAAAGCACCCTGCAGTCACAACCACAATTTCAACCACAATCACAGGCACAAGCACAGCCATTTCAAGCACATCCTACGCCCACCGCTCCTCCCGCAGCAGCAGAAGACATAACAGCCCTCACAAGCGTCGTCCTCCCAGCCCTACAAGCAGCAGTGCAGCGCCGCGCATACAACCTCAACGCGATGCACGCCGCGTCTCTAGCTCGTCAAAGCCCTTCGATGCCTACCACCTCGCAACAAGCCTCCACGAACCCGACCGCAAACATCAATTCCACGACTACACAAAACGCAAATGCGAACGGCAACGCTAGCGGTAGCGATAGTGGTATTGCAACAACACAGGACCTCGAGCGCCACGTGCGCGCGCAGGACTCGATCCGCAAGCTCGTCGGCAAGGTCGCGCGCGCCTTTGAGGAGATTGAGCGGTGGGACGCGTTCGCACCTGTTCCCATGGGCGGAGAGTCATCGCAGGGGCATGAGCAAGGGGAATGGCAGGGACAGGGACAGGGAGAGACGGAACCGCCGATGGGCTTCATCGAGGCGTTGTTGGAGGAGGTGCTTGTCAGGGTCGAGGCTGTTGATGAGTGAGTCGTGCGTTGCGGAGTGAGTGCTGAGATGGCGATGGTGTATGGGTAGTGACTTTGTGGCATTGGCGAGGCGTCGGAGGGCGGGTGTCGTGGCATAGCATGGTACCACACTCGAGGAGCGAGGCGTGGCGGCGGATAGCGTAACGTTGTATGATGTTCTCACGAAAGATGCGATCGTACTGCTATGCATGTGGTACCTGCTACCTCCAGTCTCTGCATGCACAACTGTGATCCTATAGCTTTGCATGCGCAAAGACCGTGACTGCCACAAGGAGGTTGACCAGCAGGGTTCGCAAGCAAGCACATTTCGGCACACACTTCGGCGCACATCTCGGCACACGTTCCAGTGTGATAAGCTTGATGCGTGACGAGCAAGCTTATCTGGACCCCTGTCCCTGTCACATCACGTCAAGGGCAGGCAGGGGTCCGAACACTGCCGGTCCATTCCCGGCAACAGCAGACTGCTTAGGGGCCAAGATGTGTGCTGACAATACATATCCTTTGGAAGTCGGCGAGCCGTGCGAAGCAGACGTTGAGAGTCTTGCTGCTAGTCCAAGCCGCTCAACGTGCTGCAAGCGAGATCCAAGAGGTCGTGAGGCGTCGTGCTGGAAGGCTGATGGATGGACAGTCGTGGCTTTCATTCGAATGCCAATGCCGGCTAGTGGAAGGCGAAGAATAGCTCATCTTGGCGAGCGACGGTGCGCTTAAGCGAGGGCTGAACGAATGCGTATACAGTCTGTGCGGCGGTGGTCGGCGCTTCAACGGCGTTGTCTGGATATAGCATCTCATGCAAGGCGACCGTTGCTATCACGATACGACTGGGCGGAACAGAATGCCATGGACTGTGCAAGCCACCTCAACGTTTTGGATGTTCATCTTCTGGAAAGCCATCTGTGTTCGATACCGTGCAATGCGGACATGACTTCGGCGCACCCGTCAAGCTGAAGATGGTATTATCAGGTTTGACGGCTTGTCAAGATGGCGAGCTTCAGCTCGTGGCTGAGAGCTACAGCTTGCAGCTTCCAATGTGGGTCCGGCGATTTTTAAGGTACCGAGACTCCGAACCCTGGATCCGACGAGCTGATCGTTGACGACGTGCATGATGGCAGGAATGCGGCGGCACGCTTGAGGAAGCGTCGGGTCCAGCTGGGTTGTCATTACTAGACCAGAAGCTGTCGAGCGCCCTGTGCTAGCTGGACAGGACCAGCAAGAGAGCCAAGAAAGCGTAGACCCTATCAGCTCCCGATCTCTGGACATGCTCTCAACCAGATCTTGGCCCCGTCAGGTGAGACAATCTGGAACGCCGAGTGCAACAGCGAGCAGCGCCAGCACATCTCGTCAATGACGGGTTTGTTGAGTTAGTTGCCGGATGCCTGATACATCCCAATTGAGATGGCCAGATCAGCGAGCTGCGGGAAATGGTCATCTTGGAAGCACTGAACGGCCTAGCATGCATGTACGCCGTTTTCCTGCAGCTAAGATAGTGCATTCACCAGTCAGTCGGGCCGTCAAGATCCCTGCAGGCTGGAAGCCAAGCACAGAAGCGGTCAATCCTGGCGATGCAAGCTGAAAGCTCTACTGCGGCTCTTGCAGGCGGACGTTGGCTTTCCGTGCATTTTCTGGCAATACCAAAATGGTTGCCCGAAATCCAGTCAAGCCCGTGACATGACATTTGAGTATCCCTGATCATCCATGACTGACGAATCTGGACGGAATAACGAGTCGCCGGCGGCGTAGTAGTGCGAAGAAGTCGTCGTCGACGAAGTGGGTACCGAGAACGTCACCTACGAAGCGATCTTCATGGCACCATCAGCTGCATCGAAGATACGAGCTTCTGATTGCACAACATCGGTGCATTGTCCAACCTGATCGTGATTCTCATCACCCGTGCATCACATGTCTGCCTCCCAACAAGTCGTCCTCGCAGTGCACCAGTGCTCGCAAAGAGCAGCCGAGGAACGACTTGAAGGCCGCTCTGCCACTCGATGCAAACGGCTCCTGGTCAAGGCGCGAAACGATGTCAGACAGTCGTACGGGTGCTGATCTGTCGATGGTCTGTGAGAGCGTCAGCACGTGCATTGAACAAATTGATCAGAGTTGCTTCGCCAGCCGCATTGTCGAAAGAGACAGGATGTCAGGAACAAGATGTGATATTGTATCCTGTGTGACTGCATTTGTTTCAGACCTCATGTCGTGCCTGCTCGATGGAGGCATCCAGTTCGAGGGTCGAAATTGCACAAACAACGTTGCTCATTGCATATTCGAATTTGCTGCGTCCGACAGCTAAGATCTTTCATCCGCCCCATGCAGTCTGATTTTACCCTTCTCTCTTCCTCTTGCCTTCCGAAGCGATGCTCTCCGCTCCGCTTCTCTGTGACACCTTCCCGAGTTCAAGCTCAACAAGCCAAGGCGCTCGGAGCCCTTCGCCCTCCTCCCGTGCAAGCGCGGCATTGACGAACAGAGTCTGTCGTCCCTTGCCCAATGCCTGCGCGCTTGGTCTGCCAATCTCTGCATATCCTTTCTTCTTCATCGCGCCCTTGCTGATGAACTCTTCCGTAAGGAAGATCACATCATCATCTTGCGTATCTCCGTACGTCTCTGACACCATCTCACCCTCAGGATCGCCGCTGCCTTTCCATGCCACTCGCCGCGCACCATAACCCGTATGGATATGTCCGAAAGCGTGGAGGAGTGGTTTTGCGCGTGTGATTGCGCGGCGTAAATGTGGGCAGCCGGCACTGGCGGCGATTACAGATTCGGGTGGCCGGTCGAGAATGTGCTGTGGAGGACCGTGAGTCATTACAATGTCGATTGCTGGATAGGCTGGAATGGGCGTCGCGCCTGGTGGTAGCTTCTTCGAGGGATTGTAACGATCTTCATGGGACGGATACTGGAATGCCGAGACACCGTACTGTACCGAGTAGGGAGAAGCATAGACTGTGAGTGTAGCATTTGTCCGCTTCACGTCGAACGCATGCACACCTTCGTCGAGATAGTGAATACCTGCGCGCTGTGCGTCTTCGCCCTTCCACAGACTGGTTGCTGTTTCGTGCTCTTCACCTAGGTTCTGCGCCGGATCGAGGTCAAGGTCGTGATTGCCTGCGATCACCAGTTTCAGCTCTGCCTTCAGTGCGCCAAGATTCTGTATTGCCTTCCTGTGATTCTCGAGGCCGCCGCACTCGGTGATATCGCCGCAGTGGAGGACGACGTCGACTTCGCCGTCGAAGGTGAAGTCTTGATTGTGAGTGTCGGATATGATGAGGAAGCGGGTCTTCTGTCGCGATGCCATCCTGTATGCGTTCGAGACCGGGCCCCGATGCGACTGCGATTCAATGCTTCTCTGGACCCTTCGATCTGTTAGAGCTTCGTAAACAGTCGTGGAATGTATGATTCGGGTCAGGACTGAAGTACTCCCGCTTCAGTTCGCCCTAGGAATCAGTCTTTGCCTTGCGGCTCGCAGACAATGCACCTGATTGATCACGAGCTAGAGGATCGAAAACAAGCGTTGATTGCAGAGCGACAATGAGACCCTCCTTGCAACATATGCGAGCACTGTCGAGTCGAGGAAAGCGTGAACAACAAGGATGTTCAGATTTTTCATGTATACTACACATCTCGCTCAGCTCTTGCTGCAAAGCCAGAGCCTAACGCGGGTATACAACGACGCAAGGCTGACATAGTCACGACGGCACGCATTGGAGCAGTGAAATGTTGCAGCAGGGTGGTATAGCCCGCTTCACGACGACGAGTGATACTGCGAAGGAAAAGACGAATTATCGACATGCTGCAGGTCACCACTGTCGTGATCATCGATGACTTGCTCGCCAAGACTTCCAATTCCTCTCCAAACTTCCACGCGCATTGACCACAAGCAACTCGATTGTGCCTTTACATCTCCAGCTTCCTCAGCACTGCTCAAGCCGAAGCACTTCCAAGACAATGACCTCCACACTCCTCCCGCTCGGTACGCAAGCTCTCAGCATGATTGCCCAACTCTCGCAATGCGCCGATACTGATGGGTCAATGTTCAGAGCTCATCGACAAATGCGTCGGTTCGCGCATCTGGGTGATTATGAAGAGCGAAAAGGGTAGGCCTCCTCTACCTCGCCATAGGAAAGCGGGCATGGGTCCGCAGCGGCATGGAGAGAACGTGGCTGACGGGACACAGAGTTCACAGGCACATTGCTCGGGTTCGACGACTACGTCAGTGCGTTTGCACTCGCTTAGAACAGTGCCGGGCAAGGCTTACAACGCACAGACATGGTGCTCGAAGACGTGACCGAATTCGACTACACGGGCGCGCCGAGTAAGCTGTCAAAGATCTTGCTCAACGGGAACAACATTTGCATGGTAAGACGAAGACATGAATGCGCTTGAGATGCGTTCTAACGCTACTTTCAAGCTCATACCCGGTGGTGAAGGGCCGGTTGCTGCAGCGTGATCGCTCAGCCTTAATCCATACCGACGTCAATCACATCTCGCTGCTGATTTGCCGGCCTCCGGTAATTCATACCGCTACCGTTCAGCTTCTGGTCAATGGCCTTGACCTCCGACTCTTTCGCGGCGATGATATTCTCCTTCTCCTGCCTCACGACCGCAAGCACACTCGTCAGGCTGTCCCGCCACATGTCCAGCCGCCCGGCAACTTCTCTCCATTGGTTCTCGCGGAAGACGCGGTATGTGGAGCGATGGATAAGGAATGTCTTGTTGAGCTGGGAGAGCTTACCCTCGACGAGTCCCGCGCGAATCACATCGATGACCCACACCTCGACGTCTTCGGTCGGGATCTGCAGGCCTTGCGCGATGGCGGCATAGGGTAGGGAGCGAGTCTGGCCGCTGGCCGCAGCGAGAGACGCCAATGTGAGGAGACGCATCTTGCGTGTAAGGGCTGCATCGTCCAGGCCAGCCTTCTCGATGAATCCAGAATGCTCAGTCTTGAAGTCCACATAGTCGTCTAGCGCGTCGCTCGTGAATAGCTCCAGCAATGCCAGATACGTGTCCGCTTCCGTCCCCCGCAGCGCCTGCACGCTGTCCAATGCCGTGAGATCCTCGAAATCGAAATGCGTCGGTGACTGCAACGCCGCACTGAGCGCCTCGACAGTGAGCTTGCGCGCTTCGTCGCTACCGGCATCACTCGACGTGACCGTCCGTAGCGCCCGGACCTGGTAGTCGTACGCGAGTTCCGTCTCGCCAGCGTCCCGCGCTATGCTCGAGACGCGAAGAAACAGCCGTCGCGACTGCTGCGCGTTGACGTTCCACTCTGAGAGCCAGACGTCGATATGTGGTAAATGTGGGCGGAGGAGGTCGAAGGAGCCTGCTTTCGCGACGACGTCGAGGATGGCGAAGAGGATGGGGAGGCGGATTGCGTCGGAGGAAGGGAGTGTGTTAAAGACTGTGCTGAGGACTTGTAGCGCGAGGCCGAAGCGTGTAGGCGTCGATGCTTCCGCGGTGCTTGCGGCGATGGATTTGCATAGTGGCTGGAGGTATTGGTTGATGTTGGGGGATTGGTGGACGAGGTGGATGAGGAGGTTATATGCGGCGATGAAATCTGAATCACTTAGCCCTCTCTCCTCTATTGATTTGATTTCTGAGACTCACGCTGATCAGCCTGAGTGTTCAGGGCCTCTGCCCGTCCCACGACGACCTCCAACACCTCATCTCTGGCAGTCTCGATCGCGTCGGCATCATTTGACTCCTCCGCTTTCGAGAGCGTCTCTAACAGTGGGTTGACCTCTTGTCGCAGGCTCGAGGCGTCGGGCTTCTGGGCGTCGATCCAGTCCGCGAGCTCCTCCACCAGCTCCTTGAAGCTGCCTTCGATCAGCAGCGTCGTGCGCGGTCCTGGCATGGCTGTAGTCTGCGCTAGAAGTGCGTCGTTGTCTCGCGATTTTTCGAGGTTGGCGTTGTGCGGTCGCGATCCGCGCCAAGCCTCAGTTGTTACAAAACGGCATTCCGACCTGTCAAATGCTGCAAGATAAATCGGTGTCAGGCAGCGATATCATCGCATTCGTCAAGCACGGACTAGAAAGGCGACGGGTACCCCAAGCGTGCAGGCTTCCCTAGGGAAATGTAGTTGAGCACCTGGGATCGTGCGCGAGCACTAAGGCAAGCTTGACATCGAAAGAACGAGCAATCATGGCGTTGAAGCCTCGAAGACCCTGCTACGAACTACGAATGACTGCATCACTATGTAACAAGCATACCACCTGATAGTGCTGCCGGGCATCATCATCGTCCGAAGTCCAGATGGGGCTGCACACCCGTCAGCAAGAATTCTGCAACCAGCACTGAGCAAACTTACGATGATGCACGGCCCATACTTGACCGTCGCATTCTGCGCACTATACCCTCCCTCCGCCTGCACCATGAAGTCGACCGCCAAGTTCAGCTTTCCACCCTCACCTGCCATCTTGGCGCCATTCTGCGATCCCGTCGAGCTGCCAGCGTCTGTGCCGTTGAAGGCGCCGTGCACCACCTCGGGGTCGTAGGCGACGACGGCGACATAGTTCCTACGCCCCATGAGCCGCTTCATGTCTCGTTGTGCGCCGTTCACGTCTTGCGTGAATATGTCGAGCATGTCCTCTTTCGTGTCCGTGGGTTGCATGGCTGCGTTGCCGCTTGGTGTGCGATGTCCATTGAGAGGCAGATACAGGGGCTTGCCCTGACCCGATGGGTGCAGGAGACGCATGACGTATTGCGATGGTGGCGCGTTGACGATGGAGGAGGAGATGATCTGGTACATCGTCTTGTGGTCGCCTGGCTGAGATGGGTCGTGGACGAGACCAGCGCCACACGTGTTTGTGCTGCCGGAGAAGAAGGTCATACGCAGAGACTTGGTCTTGGAGATGCCTTGCAGGGTGCGAATGAAATATGTGCGCTCGAGGTCCTGTCGTGTTTGTCAGCGAGGCATGCCCGTGTTACAGAGTCTCATACCTTGGTCTCATGCGTCCATAGATCACGCAGCTCGTCAAGCATGTCAATCTCGCCGAAGGGACTAAGCACATTGCTCATGAGGCCGGTCTTGCCCACGGCCTTCTTGATCGAGCTGAAGCCTTCGCCAACGACCCCTTTCGCGCCAACGATGCCAGCGACGCCGCTGGTGACCTTGCTCAGTGCGTTAAAAGTGCCGGTCACGGCTCTCTTGCCCGTTGCCATCGTCTGAGCTAGCTGCTCCGCCGCATCCAATCTTGGGTATATGAGTGGCACCGGCACCATCCAGATGCAATGCTGCACGTGGTCCGGCAACACAGCAACCTTCGGGAAGAGGCCTTGATACGTCGGACCGGCCATGACCTGGGACTGACTTCGTTCAGAACGACAATCCGGGCCGACGACGACTACCGCCGGTCCGAGGTACTTGACAAAGTGCCAGCCATTGCCGGTAACCGTGAAGAGGTCGAAATCGGTGTGCACATTGCGCAAGATCTCGTGGGTTGTGTGATGCTGGAAGAGAAGGTACAGCTCGATGCCTATCCGACCAATGTTCTTGAACATATTCGAGGTTTGCATGTAGTCTGGGTACGAGCCGTAGCCGTCAAAGCTGCATCCAGTCAGTCTCACGCTAGATCTAGAATGGGTCTGCTCACATGTCATGGTCGTCGATGTTGAGGACATAGGGTATCTGAGCAAACGCTTCCTTGACGTGTGGCTGATCGAAGTGGCTGGTGTAGTAGTGGAAGTAAGCATTCAGAACCTCTTCCTCCAGCACCGCAGTCCACTGCGCTGCCTTTCGATTCTCCTTGCCGCTTATGCCGGTCCATTGCCTGAGGGCAGGAATCTCTTTCCAAAGCCGATCCGCGTATATTTGACTTCCCATGCCGAGCTGAGCATGGAAGTACCCCACCTCGGAGTGCTTCTGCATGATATCTTTCCACATGTAGCCCATGCCACCAAGCTTCGTCCTGTCATTTGCGCTGACATTCAGGGCGAAATCGTTGCCGGAATGTGCTATGAAACGCCAGCTCGTCTCGTGCTCTCCGGCGACGATGAACTCGTAGCGCGTACAGCCAAGGTGAGATGTGATTGCGTACGTCCACTTGGCATCGTGCGGTTCCATCTGTAGATCGGCATCATAGCGGTAGAACAGCCATCTCTGATGCTTGTAGATCGCATGGGCCTCGAGCTGGCGCGCTATACTTGTCAGCTAGGTCCAGGACTGACCTAAGAGGCTTACGATTCGGCGACAGATCTGTGCTCTGATGTATGTGGATAGTCGGAGGATTTGGAGCATCAGTGACGAGCATAATCGAGCCGTACCATACCCCGTTGTCAATGTCTGTATTCGTGTAGCGCAAATAAGGCCCAAAGTACACCCCGTTCGACGGCGCAATCTTGTACATGTCGATGCCGGCAGAAGGAGGCGGTCCCATGAATCCGGCAGCGGTGGGGCTCGACAAGCTCTGCATGCTGAATATGCTCTCGGCATAACCAGACTGAGAGGGCGCGAAGCCAGGAGACGGCTGCGCCTTGCCGAGATTGCCAAAGAAGTGGCTGGACATTGGCGATGCAAGAGAGGAATAGTTCACCAGCGTTCCTGTCGGCGAGAGTGGTGGCTCGTTCAGATTCAGTGGCGTCGGGCCTTTGGGAAACTCCCATTGCGTCGATTGAGTCGGCAGATGTATGTAGTAGTAGTGACCAGTGCCTTGATCGAGATGCGAGATCCAGCCTTCGGGCAGTGGAGGAGGACTCGTCTGCGTCGGTCCAGGCGAGGGCGTCTTGACGGGCTGATTCTGGGAGCTTTGGGAATTGCTCAACGGTGTCGGCGAAGCAACATCAGTTGCACGTTGATCTGCTCTGACGTGATCATTCGCAAAAGCGGGATGCTCCTGCCGAATCGCTGTTGCGGGCGTAGCTGCCGTCTCTATCAATGTCGGGATGTTGCGAGAAACTTGAGCTACTTGAGTATTGATGGGATGCTTCTCAATCGGTGCAAAGCCGGGCTTTGGCACTGTGGCATAAGCTGGCGGCGGCTCGTCGCTCACCTGCACACGGCGCATGTCCTCTTCCAAAGCGCTTTCGCGTTGTCCCTGAAGCGTACCGGGGACGCCGTTGGGGGAGCGCACCTGCTGCATCGCTTGAGCAGCAGGCTCAGACTGACCAGATCTGGTGTTTGGCGTAGTACTTCGCGCGCCCGAACGCTGCTGCTGATAGAGTGATGCTGGACCGTTCGTTGCTCTGATATGCTCTTGCCTTTGTGCCTCTGCAGCCGCCTGCTGTTGCGCACGTGCCGCCTTGAGCCTCTGAATCTCCAACTCGTTCATGGTATCTTCGCCAGCGATGCCAGATGCCATGAACCGAGCGGCGATGTCATCGCCCGGTAAGTCGATCGGAGTCTCGGGCGGCGGCGGTGATCCTCGCGCCGCTTTGGTGGTCGAGACTGATGCCGTGGACGCGATACGACTCACGCCCATGGCAGGAGGGCTGAGGCCAGCATTTCTACTTGTGGATGAGCCCGGCGGCGGATAGTAGGTCATCTGCTGAAGACGATCGCTCTGTTCATTTTCGTAGAGATCGTCTGCCTCCGAGGGGTATGGTCCATGCTGCCTGCGTGGTTCCGCATCCTACACATTCTCTGTCAGCGATCATTGTAGTGTTGAGGCACGACTATTAGAAGGCCGAAGATGGACTCGTCCTCTGATGTCAACTTACCTTGGGATTTGCCTTCGAGCCGTTCTGCAGGCCGGGTGTGAGAGGAGTGGGTATTGTGTATGGCTGTATTCGAGGATATGCTGTTTCTGCGGACATGCTGGACTGCAAGTCTTGACTTGTCGAGTCGAATTGCCCGGTATACTCCTGCGTGCTTGTATATTGCTTCCGTTCTGCTCTGGCGATACGCAATGGACCGACCGCTGGCTGTGCAATTTGTCTGAAGTGATCGGCTGCTGCCATCAAGCACAAGCTGACGTTTTAGATGCTAGATCCGACTTCTTCAATGCGAGGACCTGTGGCTCAGTAGCTGCAACGGTCACGAAAGAGGTCGCCGACCAGCGGCAAATGGGAGGAACGAGGCGACAAGCGCTGCATGTGCGAGCGATGGTCAGTATTCGATCACGAGCAGTGAATGAAGCAGAGGAGGAGCAGCAAGGGCACGTATTGCGCAAGGAACGAGTCATGTAAGCGCCGCGAAGTGACAAGGATTGAGGCGCGTAGCGATGCCATACTGGCCAGAGCACGTCCCAGCTCGACGGGCGCGTATGTACACGATGCGAGGTGTTGGCGGGGAGGAGAGCTGTTGTACAAGAGAGCAAGCCTTGTGGTTGGTTAGGAGAGAGCGAGCCGCTGCGCTACTTTGCGCCAGACTTCCGCATGCCTGACTTTCTCGCGACGATTTCGTTCTTCGGGACCTCATAACCATCAACAGCCATCACTTCATTCAGCGCGGCGACGGCTCGATGCCGTGCGCCCTTTGCAAGCCCTGCAAAGCATCTACCTTGCTTTCGAATTGCCCACCCCGCCGATACAGCTCCTCAATCAATTCCTCCATCGCGTGCAGCGCGTCAGGCCTTGGCCACTTTAGCATCGTGCGCCGGGCCATTTCTTGCAAAGCTATTAGTTCCACTCGCATACCAGTTCTGTACGCCATGGTGATAGTATCAGATAAGTCTACCCTTACAGTCTCGAGTCTCTTGTGTCGTGCCAATCCTAGAAATGGTTTCAACCAGTCGCCATCAAGATGTAACGTAGGAAGCACGAATTGCCGAAGAGCAAGATCGATGTGCCTCAATGCCGGCAAGCGATCCACAATGAGATCCACAGTCTGTTCCCAGCGCCTGGCATACAGATTCTGGTTGCGTGCCCCTCGCCTCATCGTTGCGGTGCTCGGTCCAAGGTGTTCCCTGCTTTTCAGCTTCCAGAAGAGACATGTCATGTGCTGTCCTGCCATCGAGCATCGCTGCCAGCAAGTGTTGAGACCGGGCGATTGTGGTCGAACTTTTCTCTGCGTGACGAAGCTGCGCATGGCTTTTTGCGATCTGAAATGGAAGATCGTATTAGAATATATCAGCGGCGCGAACTCGGCGAATGTCTGCCAGCAAGCCCAGCATCAGACCCATGATCTGGTCCTTAGGTCTGTTCCCAGCCTTGATCACCCTGATGGGATAGTCGTGACTCCGAAAGCGGACTCGTTGGAACTGAAGATAGGGAGCATTCCTGGGCTCATGAAGAGCGCCCACGACCGGCAAGTCGATGGACTCTTGATGCCACCATGGAACTTCCCCTTCTTGAAGGAACATGTCGACCTCATTTCTGTGGTCGAGCGGCCGCTTCTGTCTCTCCCACCAATGAAGGGTTTTTGTGGTAGTCAGTGCAACAGATCCAGGATAGACTTGTTCATAGATCATGTCTCTCAGCTCGCGCGGGAGAGCCAGCAAGGTAGACACTGTTCGGTATCGAAGTGTAGCGGGGAGCGAATCTGTCTGCTCGTGCCGCCCATTTATATTCCACAAAGTGACACAGAACGAATCACAAGGCGTTCACTCCTCAGCCTCAGTTCAACCTGACGCAACCTGATGCCAAGCCTTGGGATTCATGTCTGTCCAAAACGGCTCTAGCGCTCTGTAGTAGAGCTCTGAAATGCGAGATCAGCCAGGCGCCATCTCAACCTCACCAATGCCACCCCTGCGACCACTCTCTCCCTTCTTTCGGACTTCTTCCTCTCCACCAAGGCATCTCAAGACCGCTATCAGACTCTACAGCTCCCCAGCACCCGAACAGCCGTCCGGCAAGCCCGCACCGATCCTCCAACGCCCGGTCCCCAGCACCGGCCCTCGTCCCCGCGACCAGCTAAGCGTCTGGCCATTCGTCTTCATCTTCGCCCTCGGCAGCGGCCTCTTCGCCTGGACGGTCAAGTCACGCGAGGGCGTCACTCCGAAGCCGGCCTCGCACAAGACGCTGCCGGCGCCGCCACCGCGGAAGAGGGAGAAGCAGGAGCAGGACTGAAGTAGGCAGAAGCTAGAATCGACAGGACATTTGAAGAACACCACAAGCTACACAAGATGCCACCAACAGACAGCAAAGAAGCCAAGATCGAGCAGCTGCCCGCGCCGAATCGCACGTCGCCCCTCTACACCCAGGAGCAGGCGACGGTTCTCTTCGTCCTCGGTGGCCCTGGCGCAGGAAAGGGGACGCAATGCGCGAACCTGGTCAAGGACTACGGCTTCAAGCACCTTTCCGCGGGTGACTTGCTGCGGGAGGAGCAGGACCGCAAGGGGAGTGAGTTCGGCGAGATGATCAAGGAGTACATCAAGGATGGGAAGATTGTGCCGATGGAGGTGACGATCCAGTTGCTTGAGAATGCGATTGGGGCGGCGAAGGGGAAGGAGGGCAAGACGAAGTTCTTGGTGGATGGTAAGTACACACACGCACTCGGCGCAGAGGAGATGTGAAGAGTAGGACGTAGCTGACGATTGCAGGCTTCCCACGCAAGATGGACCAAGCGATCAAGTTCGAAGAGGTCATTGTGCCGTCCAAATTCACGCTTTTCTTCGACTGCCCCGAGGACGTGATGGAGGAGCGGTTGATCCAGCGAGGCAAGACGTCCGGCCGGGCCGACGACAACGTGGAGAGCATCAAGAAGCGCTTCAAGACGTTTGTGGAGACGAGCATGCCGGTCGTGGAGTACTTTGAGAAGCAGGGCAAGGTTGTCAAAATCAAGGCCGTCGACTCGCCGGAGAAGATCTATGGTGTTGTGAAGGAGAGGTTGGCGGAAAGGGGGATGGAGGTTGGGAAGTGAGCTTTGTGCATGGACTCTGCAATGCCTTCATGGCTACCTAGATCGTGTGTTCATATTCATCGTCACAGACACGTGCCGTTATTTTGTCGCGCTGACAATATCATGCCATGATCATGAATCCTTGATGACAAACCAATATCATGTACAATGTCCTTTCAAGCGCTACCTGACTGCCGCGAGACGCGCGGATGCACGGGATGGCATCATTGAGACAATGAGCGCCAAGACCGACAACGACGTCGCATGGCTTTCTCTTCATGGTTACATGCGGTACGCAGCGATAAAATAGAGTTTCGAGGAGATATATTCATCTCAGAGCTGAGATCTTGATGAAGACACCGTGTTGCAGATCGCTAACGCGTGCAGGTATAGACACATGGCGATTAAACGGTCCATTGCCGTCTGGAACATGACGGCTCATCCACGGCATTTCCTTGCCTGACTCGTAAGGCAACGTTTAGACTTCGAAGTCGGAGGCATGAAGTGGTCCATGCGTAGTGATGCACTGGTCTGGACATGGATGGAGGCGAGAACAGTCTGTACACATCGCTTGGTCATCGAGGAACATCGCAAAGGGAGAGGCAAGAGCAAGGTATAACACAGAGTCGTATGCTGAAGTCCAGCCCTACAGTCTCCCTCCGGCCAAATTCCATCAATGGGCACGCATGCCGTGCCCATACTCTGGCGCACCAGTCGATCAATACCGCATGAGACCTATTCCACCCATCATTTGTAAGCCGCGTGAATCAAACCGCAACGGCTGCTGGAATGAGTGGCTGCGGCAGCGCATAGTACGGTAGCCGACAACATCAGAGTGGCGAGGATATTGAAAACGATGACTTCTTGCATGGTTGCATTGCTGCCACACGCTGAATCAATGCACTGTATGACCACCGTGCATTGACTCCACTTGAGCCTCAACGTCTACTCCCGTCAATCCTTGGGTTCAGGCGTCATCGCGTGGTCTAGATTTACTCCGTCCGTTGGCCACTGGTTCCCACTGTAACTTTACATCTCCTACCTACTCTACTCTTCTTTCTTTGTGCCTTCGCAGGTCGCACAACGCCAGTACCACCCCCAGCCGGATTCTAGAGGTGCGGACGTCTGCAAGCCTGAGATTATTCACTCGCAGGGCCCAGTTCGAGATCAAGCCCCGGCCTGGCCTTTTTCACGCCTTCTTCACCTTGACACAATCACCGCTCTGCCTTCTACTCGAGTCCAGACAGCACGAGTCAGCCTGTCATTCCCTCTCTGTACAGCCATACACGCACATCCTCTGCCGGGTGAAGTCTGACGAATCAATCGCGCCTTGAGTCGACCTCTTCGTTTCACCTACAAACGCCACTTCGACTGCACCTTCCCCGGCATACGTGCCCTTGTCCTCACATTACACAACACACCTTGGCATCTGGATCGGCAGCGACGGCCGCAGACTGGCACTGCTATGTTCTCGTCATCAGTAATCTGCTCGGGTCTTGTTCGGTTCTCCTCCGTGCCCTTGCGTGCACCTCGACGCAGCATCTAGACCTGCCTGGAGCTTGGGCCTCGAGACTTGGCCATAGCTTCCACAACACACACACTTTCCTGTCCACTCACACCTGGCTTCTGTGCTCAAGCTATTGTCTTGAGGTTGATCACATTTGAGATTGCTCCACGACTGGTGCGGATTAGAACAGAGCAACGCACGACCTGACGGACCGACGCCGTGCCTTGTCCTGGCTTTGACTGTTACAATCAGCACATCAAACATCGATCACGACTTGACACGACTACCAAGACCCTGCTCTCCCGCTCTCACGCCTTACACATCTCGAAGCCTTGTTTGACACTGTTTCTGGCCTCGTCTTTTTCACATCTCTTCTTAGCGGCATCAAGCATATCAGCATTGGGACCACTGTTAACACTTCCTGGCATCATCTCCTAAGCAACATCCTTACACGTCGTCGAGGACGCCCTTTCCCGCACTGCATGGCATGGCAGATGATCAGCACACCATTGCAACTCCTCCAATGACACCCTTCGACCGTCAAACCCTCTGCATCTCGCAACCAGAACCGGGCCTGGTTGTGCAGCGAGGCGACACACATTTCACGCGGCAGGTCGAGAACCTCTACCATGCCGCAGAGTCCGGCGCTCTCGAGGAGCTCGTCGCCCTCAAGGCGGACCTCAGGACCGTTTCCGACGACGACTTCTGGTACATGATATCGAGCAGGTTGTCGAGGATAGCCGGTGCCCAATTCATGTTCATCTCCAAGCGTATACTTGCGGATGAGGAAGGCGGTGCTGTCGAAATGCCACCGTTAGGCGAGCCGGGGTCATGCTTGATGGCGCTCTCGTGGTACTTCAATGATGGTTGCGAGAACAAGGCTCTGGCGAGGAATATCTCCTACCACGCATTCCAATGCCCTTGCGCGCACATGCGGCACGACAAGGTCTTTATCATTCCGGAGAAGCTCAACGAGTTCATACCCGAAAATCCCAATCAACTTCCATTCCCTGGCGAGGCATATCTAGGCGTACCGCTCTTCTCCGACGGCAAGTGCTTCGCGCATTTCGGTCTTATGTGGTCGCCGGGAGGAGCTGCCAAGCGCGAGCTCGGCTGGGGCTTTCTCGAATTGCTCTGCCACGCCGTCGAAGACATAGTCCTGCAGCATGTGCTCAGTGGAGCTGGTTTCAGATCGAAAGGAGCGTCTCAAGCCGCGCCGGCAGTCATACCTCACGCCGCCGTGTCCTTTGCACAGTCGTTGAAGCCCTTCGCTCGGAATCTATCGCACGAGTTGAGGACGCCGATGCAGGGTGTCGTCGGCATGCTCGATGTCATGTATGCTACAGTACAGGACAATCTCGGACTGTCTTCGAGTTCAGCGGAGCGTCAAGTGTTCGAGATGCTCAGGGAGAATATAGAGAGCATACAAGGTTTGTGATGCATTCAATTAGGGTCTTTTCTAACATCAAGCAGACAGCTCAAGGCGTGCGGTGGAGGCAGCAGACAACGTCGTGCAAGCATACGACCTCAACATGGGCAACCAGACCCGTCGGACACAGATTCTTGCGACGATGCCGCAACAGCAATCACGCCGGTCGGCACCCCGGCACGAGGCACGAAGAGAAAGTCTAGCTTCCAAGGAGGCAGACCAAGCAAGAAGAAGGCGTCCGACCACAGGAGCGATGTTCTTGCTTCTGCTGTCCGCGAAAGTGACCAGCTTACCGAGGGCCACTGGAATCCGACTGCACTGGAAGATGCCATGCGCTCGTCGCGATCAAGTCCAACGCCTAGCCTCCTGCCAAACGCCCACATGACGAATACTCGCCAGCTCATCGAATACGTCGTCCATGAGTCTCTTCGAGTCGGCAAGCGTCCTGACTCGGTTGAGGTGATTGGCGTCGAGCACGGGCCAACTGATCAACGTGGTGACACGGTCTCGGAATGGTGAAGTGCGGCGAAAGACTGTGGACTGGACTGTCGACAAGGACGTGCCGGACACTATAATGGGGTTAGTGCATCCGCATTCGTTGCACTCATGCTGACTTCGACAGTGGATGAGCGCGACCTGGCTAAGCTCATCTCTTGCGTGTTTCAAAATGCACTCAAATTCACAGAAGGAGGGCGTGTGTCTCTAGTCGCAAAGGTTGCGGGGAAAGAGCTTCAGATCTCAATAATCGACACCGGCCCAGGCATACCAGAATCTTTCCGGCCTCGAATCTTCAAGCCTTTTAGCAGAGAAGACGATTCGCTGACGAGGCAGAACGAAGGACTCGGCCTTGGTCTTCTCGTTGCCAAAGGTCTTTCGCGAAAGCTAGGCGGTGATCTCGATCTCGTGCGGGCCGATACTGCTGGCCCCAATCGTGGCTGCGTAAGTGCTATCACGCCGTCCCGTGCTTTGCTGACATTACAGGAATTCGCCGTCCGCCTTCCTCTCCTCCTCCACTCGCCGAACAGTCCGCGCATCAACGCACGTACGCTCTCAATAATTGGCCACGCCACTCCCATGAACATGGGCAAGCCATTTCCGAATCTCGAATCTCCTTCTCGCCACGACCGACGCCTGCCATTGACATGTCTCCTCCAGCAGTCACGGCTGTACAACATCCGCATACACCCTCGCAGGCCACGGTGCCTTCCTCTGTGTCGACGACTCCAGCGCGAACGAGTCCGGCATCCACAGTCCCTTGACAAACCACGACCGCGCGCCGGCACGAGTAACTCTTCCTTCACCCGCGACCTCGCCGCACGCATCCTCTTAACGTCCTTGTGGCCGACGACAACGCCTTGAACCGACGTTTGCTGGTGAGTATGCTCGCCAAGCTCGGCTACGATGTCAAGACGCAAATTGTCGAGGCGTTCGACCGGCGTTGAGGCTCTGCGGCAGGCTACGCAACGTCTTGACACCACCGGCGCCACTGCCTCCCCGGCATTCGACCTCATCCTGATGGATCTTTGGATGCCATTGATGGACGGCTACGAAGCCGCCAGCAGGATCCTATCACTACACGACGACCTCGCCGTCCGCGCACCGACGATCGTGGCCGTGACTGCAGATGGCAACGTCCGGCGCTGCGGAGCGCGCGGCAGGAAGCGGCATGGAGAGGTGTATGCTCAAGCCCTTCACGCTCAGAGACCTCGAGCGGTTGATCCGCGAGTGCTGCGAGCAAGCTTCGGCGGCGGCCGTGATGGAGTCGCAAGGCGCGGAAGGTCCGGACAAGAGGCCAGGCATTGTAGCTGCTCTTGCTTGAGGCTTTCTTCCACTGCCCAATGCACGAGTCTGCTCCTGAGCACGTTGTCCTCGTGCCGCTCGAGTTGAGAGCCGGACTACTTCCCCGTGCTCCGAGTCGCGCCTGGTGCGTCCGGGATTCAGAAAAGTGCCGATCAAGGGGGCATTGTGCTTCACATTGATCACGTCCAACTGTTCGGATGACGATATATCTTACGCTCATCGCTATCTTACGAGCATCGCCCCTCACCCGACTCTACCCTACATTTCTTCGCATTGTCGATAGACAGAGATACCGTCACCTCATAGCGAAGGACCGAGAACCGGCGTTACGAAAAACGGCCGACAGCATAGACTTGCATACGCAAAATAGATCCGACCAGCAGAATGGCGAACGGCTGCCCGCTCGCCGCTGCCGCTGTCACAGAGGCTGGACCGGCGATGGTCGTCACGATCATAGAGCTTGCATGACCGTGGTGCTGTATCAGCAGCCTCGTGCGCCTGTCATCACGACCTAGGCTCTCGCGAAGATGTCCTGGTCGTGGCGAGCTGTCGCTGGATGTATCATGGCATATTAGCTAGATCGTGCTATATCAGAGATTAGCTCGATCGTGCTATAGCACGCTATTATAATCATGTCACGTCTCGATATCGTCTGATCGTCTGATCGTGCCCTACACCGACCCGTCAAGTGCCTTGCCTGCTTGCCCTGCCTTCACTGAGTCCCCTTCCTCTTCTTCTCTCCTTGACCCTTCTCTATTGCCCTTGCCCCTTCCCTCATCCTTCCACTCCCCAAGGCTAATTAGTGCCTAATCAAACTAACAGGCGGCACATACACCCCCCTCGCCCATCCCCAATAATACACAACCGCGAACGCCACAACAGCAACATATATGACCACGGCCCACTTCAGCGTGCCCGCGTCGACGTCGGAGGACAGCGGGAAAAAGGCCGCGATCCACAGCGGCGCTATGAATGCTAGTGCTGTGATGTTGATTGCCGCGCCGAGGGGGCCGAGGGACCAGCGTCTGTGGGGGAGACCGTATGATGCATTTTGTACGTGGCCATGGGATCTTTGGGGATCGTTGGTGGCATCGGGTGGACTGGGGGAATTCTGTGGGGAGGTTGACGATGGTGATTGAACAGTCGTGCTGCCCTTTTCCTTTTTCTTCTCCGTCCCCGCTCCCTCTTTGTTTCCGCTCCCTCTTTGTTTCCCGTGTCCGTTGAGTCGTCGATCGAAGTCGGCGTCGCGAGACCTGTGGAATCTCGGTCTATTCTTTCACCGTTCGCTCCGTTCCGCTCCATTCATTCCTCCGCCTTCGCTCCCTTTGCTCACTCCGCTCGCTGCGCTCGCTCTTCTCGCACTCCTCGCACGCCACCGCGCGCTAAGCAAGCAGGCTTATCGACACAAGATACGACGACAGCACCGCGACGGTCGACAGCGACAGGATTGCGTTGAAGGCGACGGGCGAGCCGATATTAATCAATGAGAGCAGCGCTGTGGCCAGGAACGTGGCGATGAGGGCGCGCGTCGGGAGGGTCGAGTGGGGGCGTTACCTTGTCGCGTCAGTTACTTCAGGTGGATGTGGAAGGCTGGCGCGGTGGGAGTGGGATGTCACAGCCGCGAGGCCGTGCAGAACGAGGGAGAGGCGAAAGCAGGGAGGAAAGAGAGGCAAGCGAAAGAGAACTCACATGGCTCAGAAACCTGGAAAACGGCACTCCCCCATCCTGGCAAAACGCAAAACAGCTGCCTCGACGCAACGGCATGCACCGTTAGCCCCGCGCACCACCCCATAGTAAACCAATAACGCGACCATGACCGACGCCCCCGGCATCGCTGCCCGTCACGGCGAAGAACAGCGGTATAGTCGGGAAGCCGAGACTAGCACCTAGTAATCCCTGCAGGTCCGTGATGCAAAACGCCGCCGTGACGACCATCGCAAACCCCGTGACGCCGTTGAAGAGCACGCTGCCGACCATGGCGCGAGGGATGGTGCGGCTTGCGTCCGTGCACCTCCTCGGCCAGGTGCACGGCGCTATCGGCGCCGATGAGGGCGAAGGACGGCGCCCGTGGTGCCGATGAAGGTTGCGCCGCCAGCCGTCGCCCAAGGCGCCGCCGTTGTTGAATGTCGTGAAGACGGAGTACGCAGGGGGCTTTTGGGCCGAGGGACCAGAGCGTTGCGAGGACCGCGATGAAGCCTAGGATGTGAAGGAGGAGCATGCCGAGTTCGACCTTGGGGAGGTGCTGGCCGAGGGTGAGGTGGAAGAGGGCGGAGAGGGCGGCGTAGCCGATCACGACGAGCGTGCCGTGCCATTTCTCGGGGTGTAGGTCGGGGTTCGTTTGGATGGCGAGGGAGAGGGTCGACTCGCCGCACAGGTACATGACAGAGGCGAAGTTTGCTTGCCAGCCGAGCACGCAGAGCCAGCCTTTATTCATCAGCCATGGTCAGGGAGGGAGTGGTGAACGTGCCGGTGGCGAAGGACAGGAAGCGCTGCGCCGAAGGAGGCGCGAACTCGGAGACCTGATCGTTCAGCCCCTGGAAAGCACACCTCTGATGGAGATGTTTCCTGACCCAAGCATACTGGTCCCGCGGAGCTGGGCGAGATTGATGCCATCTCCGCCATGGAAAGGGCAGCAAGGCCCATGCCGGTCACTGCGACGAGGTATCCCCATACCCAGCCGGCGAGGCCGCCGTCGAGGGAGGTTGTAGGAATTTGTGAAGAGCACGCCTTCCCAGGTGATCATCAAGACGCAGATTAAGCCGAGGGTGTGGAGGAAGTGGAAGTTGCGACGGAAGCGCTGCACGCGGCCGATGCGCGTCATGTCGCTGTGGTCTTGGACCGTGCCTGCCATTGCAGGTTCGATGTGGGGAGCATCGTCGAGGTCGATGGCGGTCGTGTGGAGGTGTTTCTCCATGGTTGATGTTGTGATGTGGATGTTGTGAGGAAGGCCGAGGATTGGAGCGAGCACTGCAGCAGAGGGAGGGGCAGAAAATGCCCGAGAGAAGAGAGTGAAGACGAGGCTTATATCTCGTCCGCAGCAGATGTGGGTATACAGCTCGAAACGTGGACATGTTGCAGGGGTGACGATGGCTCTTGTGCATGATATACATGTCTTGGGCAGAGCAGCCTCGGCCATTGTCACGCGATGACTACGCACCGGGTATGATACTCGCAAAGAAGTCAATGCAAGCCATACAAGCTAGATAAGTCCTGCATGCATGCCTGTACGAAAGGGTACATCTTGGCCAATCTTACACCATCAAGCAGTATGCTCCGAATCCCAAAGGGCATTCCTTCAATCTCGCCACACCGAAGCTGCCGGACTCGACAAGGGGAAGCCACAGCGATACAAATGAGCAGGGCCACATTACCAAGAGGGCGATGGACTTGCAAGGTATGTCGTCGACTGTGCATTAGTATACACTTCACTGTGCAGTGTATAGCTGCAGTGGCTGAAGTCAACAATGTCCCGAAACGTCGAAAGTCTTGGCATCAAGACCTTATCGCAATCGAAAGAAAATACATGAAATTATTTCGACACTTCAATAAGGCACAGCCAGCACCGCACCGCATCGTCAAAGCATAGCAACATTTTTTTTTCTCCAGCACAATAGAGTAATGGCACCCGCCGCAATCAAAGACCTCGAAATGTCGACGACAGATCCCACAAACCCGCCGGCACCTCTTGCAGACGAAACAGATGACCCAATGGCCGACCCAGATCTCCTCGACGACGAAGACGACGACGACGAAGAGCTCTTCGACGGTGAGGAGTTCGCAGACTCTGACGGCGAAGACGGAGACGAAGATGGCGGGCGTCGACCTTGACCAGGACGAAGACGTCGAAGTAGAAGACGTCTCAGACGACGACGAAGACGACGCGATGGACGAAGCCGACGCACAGCCCACCACAACACAACCCAACCCCAAATCCAAACATCAACCTACACCTTCACCCCCGACCCAGGCCACCTACTAATCACAACCCCCTCGCCAATCCCCCTCCCCCACCACCTCCTCCCCTCTCACTCCCATCCCAAACAGAATCAATCCTGACCTCCCTCGCCCAAGCAGCGGCCCAATCCCTCCTGCACCACCTCCTAACTACATGCCCGATCTCCACAACGCCGACGCACCTCACCTCCGCGTCCGGCGTGACAATGGCCCTCCCCGCGCCCGTCTACCAGCTCCCGCGGGAGAAGAAGGTCCCCGCGAAAAAGGCAAAGACAAAGTGGGAGGCTTTCGCGGAGAAGAAGGGGCATCGGGCAAGGGGCCCAGACGGAGCGCGACGGGGCCCGGCAGGGGGGCGAGGTCGCCGCGGGAAGGTGTGGGATGCGGAAAAGGGGGAGTGGGTCAGGAAGTATGGGTATAAAGGGAGGGGGATGCAGAAGGATGGGGAGTGGCTTGTCGAGGTTGACGAGAAGGCCGAGAGGAAGGCGGCGGAGGGCGGTGATGCGAGTGGGAGGGGAGGCAAAGGGAAGGGGCGAAGAGGGGGCGCGAACGGGAATGGTGAGGCCGTGCTCGATCCGAGGAAGATGGCCAGGGCGGAGAGGGGGTGGAGAAGGTGAGGAGGAATCAGAGGGCGCAGAGGGCGAATGAGAGGAAGGCGAGGAGGGGCGGCAAGGTGTAGATTGTGCTTGCTGTATTGCGAGCACGGAGTTGTATAAGCGTGATGAATGCGAAAGTGGTACCGATGGATTGACATCTATCGTGATCGTGCACGGCTAGCTACATGATGCCGACGGCTCACGAGGAGCTGAAGAGACGTGCGCATATACCCTCGTCTCTGTAGATACATGGATGCATTTTTCGCAGTATTGTTCTCCAGCCATATTCATGAACAGTGCAAGAAAAGCGTAATGGCACTGTGTGACTGCGCGACAGTCTGATAGCCTGGTACGAGGCCGTAGCAAAGCGCAAATTGCGCGAGAAAAAAAGACGCCCGCTTGATCAAGTCAAATACCGTAAACTCCTTGCTGAATCGAATCGTTCCATATGTGCATGATGTGGACCGGGTATAGTAACATAATTATGAAATCGTGTGATCGTGGACGTGGCGGTGAGGTCGGACATGAAGCGTACATCGAAGGGTATATCGGCTATAGCTGATCGGGCATGAGCTTCGCAAAGTGCTTCTCCCAGATCCAACCGATGAGATTCGTGCGGTCGTCTTGTTCTTGGCTAGCCATAGGCTCGCCCTTTTGGCCAATGACATCGAATATCTGATATCCTGTCAGCACTGAACAATGCAAGGATTCGGCGGACTTACTTCACCAGGGACGTAGGTCAGGTAGAGGATAACCTGCTTCCTTTCGTGACTTGTCGATGTTGAACTCAAACAGACTGGCCGCGAGAAATAACGTCGGGTATTCTCTCTGTCCAGAGGTTGTGTGAGAGGGTTCGGGCGAGGGTCGGCCGGGTGTTTGATGGAGAGTTCGAGTTCGACAGAGGCAGCGCCGATGTGAAGGACGCCGCCAAGATTAGGGCGCTGGTGGCGGAGAGGTTGGCGCAAGGCTCATAGGAGCGAGACCTGAGTCACTGAGGGCCGCAGACCGAGATGGAGGCCGTGCGCTGACCTTGCCAGACTTGGCCGAGCCGGCGCTGACACGAGATCCGGGACCGACGGGGGATCTGATCATATGGTCGACTCGCACTCGGACCAGGGTTCTTGGCGCTCGAGAAGAAGGACGTTATATGCGAAGCCGATCTTGAAGCCAGCAGTGCCGGCGTGGCAATCACCGAACTCGAGGCACGGGATCTGGTAGCAGGCCGTTGATGTGGAGTCATGCCGCTGGTGGCAGGACGCTGCAGCTCGGCCGACGGTCGCCGCGACGCGTTCAGCGGACTGACGAAGCCGCTCTTGCTTGCCGGGGCCAATGACGGAGACCCGCTTGTCACAGACTCTGCATAGCCGGAACGCTTCTCATCAGCCCAAATGAGGTAGTGTTCGACAGGTAATTCGGAGCATCAGCCATGATGGATCCGTTGCATATGCCCAGAGCCATGGTCTGCGCTTCGACGTCTGCAAACTGCTGCAGGTACGAGTCGACGATGCTCGAGATGGGAAACGACACGTCGTGCTCGTCGATGACGCTTTTGATCTTCTCCTGCCATGTGTAATGCCATTTCGTCTGGATCTGGATGTACGACTTGAGACATGCGCCTACAAGCTTGCCGGTCAGACGGAAAAGCTTCGGTAGCTCGTCCTTGAGTGTCTCGTTCAGCGCTATGAATTGCTCGCCTTGTTCGATGGTCTTCTTATCCAGCTTGTCGCCGCGGTCTTTCATGGCTTTGTACTTTGCCCACTCCACGAGACGCTTCTTGCGCTTCTGCATGAGCTTCTGCGGGCTCTCGTGTAGCTTCAGCAAGGTCATCATCGGGTCGATGCAGTTCTTGCGCACGGCGGCCTCCTACACGGGGTCAGTGCTGTCAGCGTGAACACTGTTTAACTCACATGCTCAGCATAAGCCACCGCAGTCACCTCGCGGACCGCCGAAGAGAATCTTCGCCATCGGAACTCAATCTCGGGATAGGCGCTGGTGACGTTGTTGTCGATCTGAGAAACAAAGCCCTCGACGAGCCTGTTGAAATGGCGCATGAAGTCTTCGGTGCTGCGCTTGTACATCTCGACGTCGCGCATGACGACTTGTAGTTGGAAAGAAATGCCCGCCAAACTTCTCGGCGATGGCCCTGTACTCGAGGTCTTCTGCCGCGTCGGACAAGCCGACTTGCTGCTTGAGCTTCTCCGTACGACGACCGAAGGCTTTGGACAATCCCATGGAGACGTTGGTGTCCTTCCTCTTGCGACTGACCACTTGCTCAAGCAACTCCGCTCGCTTCTTCGACTCGTTGATGCGATGCGAGACGCTTCATCATCTCGCGAACGGCCAGACTGAGGGCGGTGTAGTCTGGATGATCCTCCGGCGTTTGCTCAAGCAGCGACTTCAGAAGTAGCGGATACTTGAGTACGCGTTGCACGGGCTTGACCAGCAGCGAGTCGAGATCCCATGCCGACGTAATATCAGCTGCGTAATTGTTGCATTCGTTCAGCCAGACGCTGACAGGCGAGGACGCTCTGCAGCTTCTGCAGCCGTTGATTCGCAAAATCGTGGTTCTTCAGGTACTCGCTGTACACCTTCTCCATGCGCGACATGTGATTGCTGAAAGCTTCGCCCAGGAATGTCTTCCGATCTCGTTCTTCGTCATTCGATTCGGAGCTCAGGACTGAAGGACTGATCGGCTGCGTCACTCTGCTCGGCAGGATTGCTGACACGCTTGACGCGCCATCGATTCGTTCGAGGCATCACGTAGACGCTGTGCGCTGCTTGCTTCAAGGCATCCAGAAATGTCTCCGAGAATGCTACAATCTCCTCGGTGTTGCCGAAGAGGAATGCGCATTGCTTCGCACGCACTTGCCGTGCCCATGTAGATGTCAGAGACGACCTTCATGTCTTGATTGTAGGAATACTCCGTGTCTACCAACTCTTTGATCACATTGCGCCTGATGCCTAGGCGCTTGTGCTCCGAAGGTGACGTCGAAGTGGTCGGTGTGGTTGTCGACTCTTGCCGCTCAAAGGAACCAGTCCTCGACACGTCTTGAGATGTGAAAGACGTTGCGAATGAGGTGGCCGTCGTCGTCGTGGCATCCTTGTTCTGCGGCGCTGACTCAACTGTTCGCACTGATTCGAGATGCTGATCGTCCGTGAGCGCGGGATTCTGACTGCTAAGATTCTGGTTCTCGGTGCTTCGCGGTCGCTCTTGGAAAGCGTCCTCGAAGTCTGCTATCTGATGTCTGCATTAAGTCCGCGGGTAACGTCGGTGAGTCCTGCATGTCGATGCCGAGACCGAGTCCTCCTCCGGTCGCTTGGATCTGCGGCAGCTGCGAACGACTTGATAAGCCATTGGCATGGACGCCTCTGCCATGCGAGCGTCCAATTGCCGTCAGCGCCCGCTGCGGACTGGTGTACATCTCATCCTTGGGCGGCGGTGGCGGGCCAGTGTCATCGGTTGCATCTCGTAGGGCTTGGATCCGACCATAGTCGTCCACAGATGATGTTGGTCTGCTGGGAAGAGAATAGTTGCGGATGTGGGAAGCCCGCCTGGACGTGAGACTGATCTCTTCAGGCCGTGTTGGACTTGGTATTGGCGAAACTTCCTTTGAGGCAGTTTGTTCCGGGACGAAGATGGTATGCTCGATGGAAGGGCCGTTGAAGGGATTGTCTGATGGAATCTGGCGGGGCAGGGGCTTCGGCGTTGAAGGTGCCACCGAGGGACTAGCAGTATCATCACCTGCTTCAATCATCACAGATGTTTGCATAATGCTGCTCTCGGAGTACTCCCGCTGCAGCGGGTTCGGGCTTGCCCTCGATCGTCTCTCGTGAATCTTCTGTATTGGCTCTGGAGGCACGACGCCTTTCTCGTGGTAGGCTTCCAAGACTCTGTTGATGACGGAATAACCATCGCTGTCTACTGTCAAGCGGGTGGTGCGTTTGCTTTCGACATTGGACGGTGACCACGCGCGTGAAATCACACCAGAAGCACCGGTATCAGGCGGCGTTAGCACTGGACTCCTGCGCGCAACGTCCATGGATTCCCCGGTTCATCATGGAGTTGTGCGCTATGCCATCCGTAGTTCGGTGATGATACCGATGCGCGAGGGCTTTCAGACGACATCGGCACATTTTCAGGCTCCACACTGCCATTCTGAAATCCGTTCTGCGAAATAGAAGGCGTACGCGCAGGGCTTCGGTCGGACTGCTTTCGAGCATGACCCTTTCTCATCCGGAGAATCTCACTCGCAACGCGCTTGTGGCCCACGGAGCTTGGCGAGGAGGGCGAGATCGGCGATCGAGCCTCTTCGACGAGGTAGCCGAGCGCTGCACTATGATCGACATACTCGTTGACGACTATCGGGTGAGCGATGCTGTCGGTGGCAAAGCTGTCCGGTATCGATGCGGCGGAGTTGTCCTCAACCTCTATGTGACTGCCGCCGGACACATTCGCGGTCATTGTATTATGCTCTAAGCCGGAACGGCTGTCGTGTCGCAGGTGCTCGGGGCTTGTATGCAATGGGAGCGGCCCATAACTTGGACGGAGTAAGTGCGTAGGTTCCGCGTGTGGTTCAATGTTCTCCGTGCTTCGTGAGCCGTTGATGCTCTTGCCTAAGTTGCTGTGGTCGTCCGCGCCTAAGCGTCTCTCGTCTTCAAGCCTGCCGGATGATGTCGGTCGGCTAGAGCGTTCCATGATGTCGTTGAGTTGCGTCGAGTGATAGCTCCCGAGCAATTGATTTGAGCTTGTGCTGGCTAGAGGAGGCCGTGGGGGATGCAATGCTGCTCCACTGTGCTCCCCATTGTTCACGGCGAATGTGGAGATGGATTGGCGGTTGTGCGAGCTCCTCAATGGAGGAGACGTCTCCGCAGGAGGACCCGTCACGATGGCCGACAGCCTCTTCACACCAGCGCGCAGCCCTGGCGGAGCCACGTCATATCGTCGATACGTCGAAGCAGGTAGCTGAGATGAGTTAAGGTTCGGACTCGTTCCAGCTGCTGGTGATTTGGCAGCGGCCGGTATCTTCGCGAACAACGGATTCGAGGGAGGGCCGTCAAGAGGACGTGGAAATGGAAACGAGCCTGGAACACTCTGGCCGTCGATGCCTGGCGTGCGCGCGCCGTACGGGATCCGTGCACCGGGACTTGTGGGTCCAGGAGCTCCATCTGTAACTTGTCCAGGAGCTCCGTCACTGATAGAGCGACTATGGTACTTCGAGGCAAAACGCGAAGACAGGAAACCGAGATTGGGACTCCTCTCTTGCGACGATGCCGACTTTGGCGAGTTTTCGACATTGGACTTGCTGCGTGTGTGCAGGAACATTGACATTGGTCTTGCTGGCTTGCCGCCGTTCATGCCTGTGTCGGGAGGCAGACCGTAGCCAAGTGCGGTCCATTCAGACAAATCGAGGACGTCCGCGAGTTGCTTCTTTTGCGCCTGCTTGACGGAGTCCCCAGAAGAGCCTGACGTTGCCGAAGTGGTCTTCTGCAGCTTCAGCTTCCGGCGCGGACTTGACGATGGATCTTGCGGAGATGAGCTGACGACCGGTCGCGGCAGCGAGCTTGAGTTTCGAGTGTGTTGTGTAGATTGCGAAGGATCCATTTTCGGCACCGACGGTATGCGTGTACCATTCTGTTGCGATCGGACTGCTGGCAGAGCAGTCATCGGTGTTGGTGACCTGGCGGGCTTCCATTTCGGCGCGCCGCTCTCGGCGTTTTGATCATATTGCGCCGCGAGATCCTTGACCGACGTCTTTCGAAGCCGACCGGAGTTGGGTGGGACGGTGCTGGAGTTTGTGGAGCTCATTGTACTCGTCGAGACTTTGCGCATGGTAGCGTGAGCAACGCTGGGAGGGGACGTGGAAAAGTCATTGCCGGTCCGAGGACGCGAGTCGCGGCGCTGCTTGTAGAAGTTGATGGCATCTGGCGTCGAAGCGGTAGGTGATGTGGGACTCTCGAGCTGGTTGTTCGTGGCGAAGTTGTCGAAGTTGGTCTTGACTGCCGGACGAGGTATGGATGACCTGCGCAAGCCGGGCGTCACTTGCGACATGCGTCGAGGAGCAGACGCGGTGTTCTCCATGTCGATGAGGCGCTCGATGTCAATAACATGGCCGAGGCGATTCGGATGAAGGTCGAAATGAATGGTGCGAGGCTCTCCGTGTCCAGGTCAGTAGGTCAAAGTGAATGATGCGCGTCGGCTGTGAGAGACTGGCGTGGACGGCAAGATGCTTGTGCCAAGAAATTGATGGATGAGCGAGCGCAGGGCTGGCAACGCTCGGATTGACTTCTTTTAATAACAATACCTTTGGACTCGTCGTGCCTGAAGTCATCACAGAATTGACGCTACATGATAATACACAGACAAGCACTCTACGCTCCCTAGCTTTGCGCTCTGTCTTGGCTTCTCGCCACGCGAGTGCATGTCTCGTCTCAATCCGGCCCGTTCTTGATCACCTCGAAGCTTGAGTCTGTTGGAATTAGCTGACGTTTAGCTCAGCCTTGCTTCGTGATGGCGTCGAAACTGCCGGCAATTGACGTGACTGATCAAAAAGAGCTCGTCCGGTTTCTGCATGACAGATAATGTGCTTCGACCGCGAACTCCTCAAAGCGCCAGCTCTTTGCGATTTCGTCAGCCGTGAGACTTGTCGCACAGCTGATAGATCGAGGACTCTAATCTGGAGGACATCGTCGATTTACCGGCCACTTGTCACCCCCCGAGGATTCGCCTGATGACTTTCCTGGGCATGCAATAGACGGGATCGACCTCGTCCAGTCCCTCGTAGCCGATGAGGCTCAGTCCGGCAATGCCGAAATTCGTATGGAAGACGTCCACCATGTCTCCAGGACGGTCCGAGAGGCCGCCTTCGTTCACGTCCTGGCAGCGCAGTATGAAAGCTTCGAGCTTCTTCTTATCTATCCAATGCAGCTTCCCTATCGTTGCCATGCTCGACATGACCCACCAGCTGTAGCAGACATCCTCCAGCTTCTCCGGCCGTCCATTCAGCCCGCCATTGGGCAGCTGACGCTCGGACAGCCAGCCTCCGAGCTTGTCTTTATCCACGATGTCCAGGCGACCGAGTATTGCCAATGCGCTCACGCAGGTGAAGATCTGACCCGAATGCGTCTCGGCCCCGGGTTCCTCGCCGAAGCCGCCGTCCGAATTTGCGCAGGATTGGATGTAGCGTACGCAGGCATCCGTGTCGACGAGGTGCAGCATTCCGAGCAAGCTCAGAGCATTGAGTGCTCCGTAGAGAAAGCGCGTGTCCACTTCTCCCCACTCGTCGCCTCTGAAAGTGCCCGTCGTCCTATCTTGCAGGTTCGCCATGACTGAGTCGGTGAGCAATTGTTCCTTTCTCTGAGATGATACCCACAATTGCTTACTTCCAGCTTTCCACCGGGATACTTCGCTTCAAAGTCGTCAAAGGCATCCAGCGTCGCCAGTATCTGCACCGCGCTGACCGTGTATAGCATATGGGCGTCATGGTCAGGCGCCGCGCTTGAAGCCTCCATTGTCCTGGAAGCAAGCGAGCACAAAGTTGATCACTGAAGACCTGGGCAAGGCATCCGGTTGGCGCATGAGATGGCATGCTGTGAGGCCCCAGTATAGTCCATTGAGGCGGAGATGAGCTGTGAGCCAATACTCGAGGTTGTCACGATGTTGCTGCCCAGCCAGATCAGCTCGACGTTCGATGCCATATGCACGGGCACAGTACAGTGTCGAGCGTCTGGATGTAGTGGATATGCCTGTCGACTGCCAGATGGAGCTCTGCCGGCGGCGGGCGTGACTCGATGGCGGTCATATCGGTGTCAAAGCACTACGTCTGCGAGCATAGCAAGCTTCATCGAATGCATCAAAGTGTTCACGCGCCGCCGAGATGGGCGGTATTGTCCCTGGCTGGCGGAAGCATATTTCAGCCTCCCATGCGCTTGCAGCAAGAGGTGAGGTGTTGTAAGGGTGATAATAAGGTACGCACAAATTAGCGGTCCATCGTTTGGCCCCGCTCAGCTCGTCTCACCAGGACAAAGAAACCATATCCGTCCGTGCCCTGAAGCAGATCACGGAATCTCCCAGACCCTATTCAATTTGTGCTCTCGAGGCACTTACATGATGGACAGGGTGTACTGACTGTGGTGTCAGAGGTTCAACAGCATAGTCGACTGCCGATACAGCATTCAGACACGGCCCTGCCTTGCCGTGCCGCGACAGACAAGGCTCCCTGGCCGATCCACGAAACGGATCCACCTGCAGCGCAGCGACTACGCATTCCCCTTGCGCACATCAACTCGAGCCTGCAATGCTGAGCATTCGACTGGCAATTATCGAGCTACGTCCCAGCATTGGCATTCCGAGTCAAGCGCAGCCGCTGACAGCGCACGACCACGCGTCGGTCATCAAGCAGTTGAGAGGCACAACCTGAAGATCTCCTTTACAAAGGGTGCGTACTACATACGACCACCCGCGATTCCTGGCTCAATTCGCCGCTGGCTCACATCCGCGCACCTCTGGTCATATCGTCCCGGTTCGAAAGCAGCATTGCATCTGCATTGGCGGTGCAAGTACTGATTGGTGTGTGCCTGCAGATATACATCCTACGGCGGATTCTTGTCTTCCCAAGCACCACGCGTCGAATTTATATTTCTCCGTCTTCAGGTTGGTTTCCTCCCATCGACAGCCCTCGTCAAACATGATTCAGACCCTCGCGAGCCCTGCTCGCATCGTATGCCTTGCTGACATGGAGGTTGTCTCACCAGACCAGCGATGCCACGGCCCCGACCTTGAGGACCCCTTGACAGAGCCAAATCGCGCCTCCAGACCGTTGCGGAAGATGCCCAAATCGTCCTCGTTGTCCGCTGCCTTGACGCAAACGGGGACAAGGAATGCCTCCACCACTCCCACACAGGCGCCGCACACGCCCCACGGCTCTCCTACAATCGCCGTACAACCTTCGACGCCTTCTACGGCCATGACGAGCGACGACCCTCGACGCAACGACACTCCCGTCGGCTCCGAGCTCACCAAGGACGACATCGCCAAAGCAACACAATTTCCTGTCACGAAACCCTGGCTCAGATCTGCACACATTGCCACAGGTGTCCACTAATCATCTCGATGTTCTGTCTACCGACCCTTCACTATACAGACAACGTCAGGGGTCGAGTGCGAGCTTGAGCTTATCCAACGCACTTGAGAACGCCAGCATCTCAGGTGAGTACGTGCCGAAGATGAGAGATATTTGCTGATGAAAGCAGACAGCAACGGTCGAAGCGACCTTGGCGAGAGTGCAACGGGCTGGAAATCCAACAGCCTACCACGCGACACGAATGAACACTTGAACCGACGCAAGATACCCAAGCACGTTTTTCAGCAATTCATATCACGAACCAAGTCAGTGAGGAACGACGATATGACGGCACAGCACGGAAGCAAGAGAACGCCGCGAGGCCGGCGGCCGGACGGTGAGACACAGGAGCGCAATGCACAGATCAGCCCGCAGCCAGGGACACGCGAGACCAATCGCCAGACAGTAATCCTTGTGGGAAACAACGACAGGGCCGAGCACTCCCCATCGTTGCAGGACGATAAGTCGGCACTGGGCAGATCACATCCTTCGGCGCGCAGCAATATGCTGACCGGGCTCATGAACTCGTCCACCAAAGCCGCGGATGGCATCGGCCGGGCTGGGAAAGGCTTGTTCGGCAAGTTCTCGAGAAGCGGTAGTGGAGACCCAGTTGAAAGAGTCATGCCGGAAGAGAACTATGTCTTCAAGGTCATCAATCTGCCGCTGGTGGAGCAGACGCGGATCACCAGGATATCGGCACAAATCGATCAAGCAAAGGACAAGACAGAGTTCTGGATGCCGGCATTGCCTTGGCGGTGTATCGAGTACGTCGTCACGTCCATGCAAGGGCTTCGCTGACTTTGCAGCTATCTCAACCTCACCGGCGTCGAAGAGGAGGGCCTCTACAGAGTATCTGGCAGCGCAAAGGAGATCAAGAAGTGGCAGATCCGTTTTGACAAAGGTCAGTATGTCATGCATATCCGGATTCATGCTAACTGAATCAGAACTGGATGTCAATCTGTTGGACGAGAAAGACCTGTACGATATCAACATAATTGGCTCTATGCTCAAGGCATGGTTACGAGAGCTGCCCGACGAGCTTCTACCAAAAGCGACACAGGCCAGGATTGCTGCCGAATGTTCCGCCGAAGCTGGGCACGGGTCGAGGACGCCACAAATGATGAAGGATGAACTGTCGCAGCTGCCGCCATTCAACTATTACCTGCTCTTTGCCATCACCTGCCACATCAGCGTTCTCCACACCAATGCGGCGAAGAACAAGATGAACTACCACAACCTCTGCATATGCTTCCAGCCGTGCATCAAAATCGATGCGTTCTGCTTCCAGTTCTTGGTCCTGGACTGGAAGAACTGCTGGCAAGGCTGCTGGACCGAGAAGGAATACCT
This sequence comes from Persea americana, assembly GCA_029852735.1. Classification (NCBI taxonomy): domain Eukaryota; kingdom Viridiplantae; phylum Streptophyta; class Magnoliopsida; order Laurales; family Lauraceae; genus Persea; species Persea americana. The sequence continues at coordinate 1,725 of JAQQXO010000142.1, read as the reverse complement.
GACCCAGGAGATGAAGCTTGGGAATGCTCTGACACCTGGCGCTGGTCGCAGTGTCGCCGAGGATTCCATCACGACAGAGGAAGCGGCCATCTCGACGTCTGGAAGCAGCCGACCAGACACGGGAAGAAGTGCCGGCATGTCGGATCCGACCACACCACCGGCTCTGTCGCCCGTAGCATCAGTGTCTCCGATTGGAATGTGAGAAGACCACTCCCACCACTTGCTGGGGGACTTTTATGATTGCACTACAACGGGCTGCATCCTCACAGTTCGGCCTTGAAGACAGACTGCTACGGCTCTATATACCCATTTCCCAACTCTGGGCCTTGACTGGAAAGGCACTTCTTGCTGGGTTCCATTGCATCTCGACCGATGGGGTCTCTAATAAGGTTCGACTTGCCAGAATGATTCAAGATGCGACGATACCTGGGTTGGACTAGTTGTGTGCCATTTAATTTTCCCATGTTCTTCTTCCTTTTCCATGGTGGTGGGCGGATTCTTGCTCTTCGAGGCAACGAATTGAACGAGAGCACGATACTGAAACAAAGCATTATTTGGCAATGGTGTACGATAGACATTATAAGATGCGAGAAATGAGACATGCCGGCATTGATCTCATACCTCACCGACTCTTCTAAGCCTCGTCGATAATGCCTGCAGACATTTACGGTACTCACCAGGGCCGGTATCTTGGGAACGAGGTTGTTTCGTGCCCTGACTAGTCCAGCGGAAGTTAAGCGCCACCGGAGTTCCAACGCGTTTCCGGTCTCATTGACGCGACCTCAAACAACACGCTGTGAGGTGCTGCGATGCGCATGGCAGGGAAGCGAAAGCGCAAGCCACACAGCAAATGCACCCATGCCGACAGTGCACTGACCGAAAGTCATGGCAGCAAACGCCGCAAAACGGTCGAAGATGCGCCACCGCCTCGTACGAAGTCCACAGCACTTGCACCGCACCCCACACTCTCGCCGTACTACCGCCTCCTGCTGCCATTGCGAGCCTATCTGCTCGCCTGCATCCCTGCCCATGCAAAACAAAGACGCAAGAAGATTGAAGCATACGGCGCGAGAAGTGGTGATCCGCTGAGCCAAAGAATCGCAAATGTCCTTGACACATTCGTCATCGGCTGTTCCTCGCCGCCGAGTCCATGTGTTCTCACCGACGAGGATCCTGCCGAGATCCACTCGCTGACACAGAGGACCTCTGGCACGGCCGGTCATCGTTCCCATGGCAGTAGTGGGAGTCAAGAGGAAAGATATGGCGAAATGGGCGAGGTATGTTTATCAAGTTCCAGACATCCGTCGCGACGCTGAATCTCCAGCAGCTTATCGATCATGCCCTGGAATACCTCTTCCGCACAACATCTACAGGGCCGCAGAACCGTCCCGCTCATGTCCTTTGCGCAGGTGTAGAGAGAGCAACAAATCACAGGCGGTTGCCCTTTCTCTCACGCGACATGCCCGTGGGCCGCAAGGCCCGAAGATCGGCCGGTCGCTACAGTCTCAATCTGAATGACGACAATGCCATCGTCCAGCACGGCGATGGCCCGAGTCTTTCCGGCCTGATGGTCATGTATCCCAATGAGCACCTCGAGTTCTTCAGGTGTCTTGCGTGGACGCGAACAATGGCGTTGCTGGGAGCCAGAGAGCTGGCGTTGCTCGTGGCGTGGCGACTTCTGACCTGCAAAGATCTGGCGATCTTCAGGCCCTTGGCAGCAGAGGC